>VDFB02003688.1:0-36849 GCA_007258455.2 Sequoia sempervirens | reverse complement strand
TTGTGAAATTGTGCAAAACTTTGGTTTTAACAACAAGAGGGGGTACCTCTTGCATTAATTGGTATCAGAGCCAAAGGTTATGAGTGTATAGGCAAAGCGTTGAACGTGAGGTAGCCTATGCCAGGACTGGTGGGTGGAGAGAGGAAGCACGGTGAAGAAGAAGAGCTCGTATGGACTGTTGCAGGTATGAGAGAGTAGTCCCTAAACAGCGAGATTAAAGCCATGAAGATTGCAGAGCATGGAATGTGAATGGTGCGAGATTGCACCAAGCAATATGTGTTCAAACGGGAGGATGAGATGGGTCATGAGGAGACTCTTGATAATTTCATTTTTTGAAAAATATTGGGAAGTGGAAAATAGGAAGCTCCATGAAGAATTGGGACAGATCCACAATAGATTAGGTGTATTGGAAAAGAATATTGAAAAGGAAGAGAGAAGATTGGAAGACAGATATGGGAAGAAGTTCCTTTGAAAGAGGAAAGTTGCAACCCATGGATAGAAGAAAGATGGAAGAAGAATGATTTGAAAGCAACCCCTACAAATGTAGACAAAGAGGAAAATGATGAAAATCATAGTTTATTTAATGTTGATTATTTTCAGGAAATGAAGAAATTAAATCAGATTTGAGAGTTGAAACTACGGACTTGGAGAGTCCTCAACTTGACAAACAGGTTGGCGAAGATGAAGATGATTTCTTATTGAAAGAAGAGATGGAAAGAATCAACAAGTTGTTGGAAGGTGAATTAATGGACAAACATGAAGAGGGGTTTGCAAAACTTGTTGGAGGTGAGAAGATGAATGTTGCAACGAAGGATGAGGGAAAAGATGTTGGGACAATGAGAAAGAAAGAGGTAAATTTTGATTTTGAATTCAGTTGTGATGATTATTTACCTTCTTTGGTGAGAATAGAAGAGGATGTAGAGCAAGAAAAGAGCTTGCAAATGGAAATTTGCAGATTTGTATAAGGATGCAATAGAGGATGTAATTGCATATTGGTGTATGCATAATACATATTTTTATGTAGAAGTTGTAAAGGATGTTGCAGGTGAGATTTGGTGGCGATGGTCGGTTTGCAGTGGGTCAAATCCCACAAGAAATTGGAAGAGAGATGGAAGCATTTGGTGGAGGAGGTTGGATAATGGTGGGTTGGATCCCACGAAGAAGATGAGGAGAAGAGGAAGTCTTTGGAGGAGGAGGACGGTTCATGGTGGACATGAGTCCATGAGAGGAAGGAAGAAGAGGGTGCAGAGTTGTTTGAAGAGGGTGGCGAATGTTCCAACAAGATGCTAGAAGAGGAAAAAGAAATAAATTAATATGCACCTATCACAACGATAGAGTTCGCTAGATTGCTTGCAATCTGAAAGGATGGTTCTACCATTCAACTCCACTTTTGTGAGCCTATGCTCACAAACTTCCTACTCGGAATGTCTAATGCAGGAGCATCCAAACAGACTGGCAATCGGCATCACCCAAAAACAAGTTTCAAGTTTGGTTTTAGTTTTCAATGTGTTTTAGGGGTTTCATTTGACATTTCTCTGCATTGGATGCAGTTAGAGTTGCATAGTTACAGTTTTGTGGAGTTGTCGTCCCGACACGTAATAGAGCAATTTTCAATGAAACAATTGTTCGAAGCAATCTATGAGGTTTGGTGACGAATCCTTTGACAAGAAGATGGCTGAAGACATTTGTGATTTAATGGCGAAGATTTTGTGGTTGTCGCATGCACCATGTGGGAGATATTAAAACTTCATATTTAGGCCTATCGATTTACAAAAATTTTACTATCTGATAATTCTAGAGGGCTAGAGAAAAACCCTTTTGCAAGGGCTCGAGGGACATCAATCCGAGCTTACTTGCCAATTTTCATGCAAATTAAAGAACTTTCAGTTTTTTGCTTGTTGACACCTGACCCCATCAATTGACATAATCAATCTTCTTCAAATTGAGGGGAGAGTTTTATTAGCAAGATTGTTGAGGCAATAAAGGCCAACTTCAATGGTTGGAGATGTTGATTGTCAATGTGTAATGAACTGACGGAGGTGACTTTTGGTCTCACAACCAAGTCCGCTAATTAAATAAAATTTGAAAGATTTGATTGCAAAGAGAAATTTGTGAGATTCACTCACAATAGACCAAGAGCCACGCTGCCAAAGGGAGTAAAATTTAGAGTGGAAGAACTTGAAGAGTCGCACTGGTGAAAGAGGAGGGGAATGCATTGGAGCTGGAGAGACCAGTGAAAATGCGGGACAAAGGAGGTCGCGCAAAGTAGGGATGTTGAAGAATGAACTAGTGAAAAGAGAAGCACGCAGCCTCCATAAATCAGAAGTAAATGTGGAGGAAATATTAGCATAGAGTCACAGTCCCAGAACAAAATGATATTGAATTTATGCTAAGAGAGTTAAAAGGGTAACCATGCCATATTGTGCATAAACTGAGTAAGGAGAAGTGAAAGGGGCACGACACAAAGAAGGTAGAAGAAAAGAATGAATGACAGGTCAAGAAAAGAGGAGGAAGTCACAGCCAAGGTAAGGAGTTTATTAAGTTAAAAGTAATTACAATGCAGAATTATAGTGTGACAAGGGGTCGCACCATGTGGAGAGATTATTAGCGTATGCAGCTGAAACAACACAAAATGCCTAGGTCGTGACAAAGAGAAGATGAGAAGCATTAGAATTAAATAAAGCAGAGAAAGAAGATGATAATAGAAAGGGGCACTACGGGTAAGAAGAGAAATTGCATAGATAAGGTATAGGGAAGGCTGATGATTAGTGGAGAATCATAAAAAGAAATGAGATGTGAAGGGAAGAACAACCATGCACCATAAGAAAAATTACATAATGAAGGACATGGAAGAAATAAGAAGGTGGTGCGCAGCATTAGTGAAGGGTGATCATACATGACAGACCCAATAATAGATATAATTGCAGATTGAGGTATGTGATACGAGAAGTTGAATCAAAGAAAATAGAATGCCATGATAAAAACAGAACGATTGAAGAAGGGTCGCACAAGAACAAATAAATCAAATTATGCATTGCAGATCAAGAATGAACAAAGGGAAGGTCATGCCATGGAGAGTAAGGGGAATATGTGCAGATAAAAAAATGAGTTGCTTGGATCTGTGCAGGGATAGAGAGTCAAATTGAATAAGCAAAGTTCGAAAGAGACCCAAATGTAGAATCGAATTGTATAACAAAGGAGACCAAAAAATTGCAGAGAATTATATGTATATGAGATTTCAATTGATGGAAATAAATTAAATTTGCCCCATTGGGTTGTACGAATTTCAAATTGAATATTAATTGACAAATGAAATTCTCAAATTAAGTTCTCAGTTGTGAAGTTGTGGAATTTTATAATCTGATTGTAAAACCAGTGAATTTGAATAAAGAAGTAGTTGTTTGTTGCAATCTTTGGGCAGAGTGTTGCCTGTTGTAATTGTGAAATTGTGCAAAAGTTTGGTTTGAACAGCAAGAGGGAGTACCTCTTGCATTACAAACCATTTTGGGTTGCCATAGTACTGTCCTAGGCTACCATACAGGTGTTGTACACTTCCCAGGCCACGTCGTACACTTTCATTTCTGTCTTGGACTTCATACAGCCTGCATCACATTAATACCAGCTTTCAAACCTGGTAAGCCTGCCCCTAGAGGTTTCCTATCGATCCGTACATTTGTAGGACAAGCTGTATGTGGGTTACATTGATTGTAAACTCAATTATCTAACTGCTGATGTATCTTAAGCTGTTCAAAGGTTTACTTGCAGCCTGGAATTGATTATTGCTGCAAAATTCATATGCTATTTAGTGCTGATAAGCTATTGCTTTACCTATTATTATTGTTGGCGCTCAAATCTAAGGTTTTCCTTAATAAATATGACATCATTTACCTTTGAAATCTGCTAACCAACTGTTGCTCTCAATTGAATAGATGCTGATAACAAGTCCTGAAGCTATTGCTGATTATATTTATCCAATCTGCAGTATACAATGGTTACAGTTAATTCTGAAAATTGTTGTTGTTAACCAGCACTAGTCTTAAGGTTTAGTAGCATATTTATTTTGAAATTTTCAGTATTTTGTTGTCATAAAAGCACTATAAAATTGCTTAGAGTTTTTCTGCATTTCAGCATTAATTTTCAGTTATCTATAGCCAGAAAATACAAAAATAATTGCATATTCCTAAAAATCCTAAAAAGGGACATTACAGAATGAGAAGTCTTTTGTCTAGGAATAATTTATGATGTCATATAGAAAGAGTGAGTGCAAGTAAATAGTGGGAAGTGATGAAATTGCAGTGTCCATGGTACAAGCAGACCAAAATAGCCAAAAAGGAGTAAGTGAAGTCATAGAATGTGATATCACGATAGAAAAAATAGATGTCAAGTGAAAGGAGGTTTTTTCTTTAAATAACATGTAGATGTTTAAAGTTTAAACATTGAGTGTGTAAGATGCTCAATCCGATTACCACAAAAAGAGTTGTAAAATTACATACAAATGGTAATAATGGATACTGGAAACATTAATTCCACTCAGATCTGAAGTTGAGGTACAAGCCATCAAGAAACACAGCACAATAGATCTCTAAGAAATTTCGATTATAAATTCAAGAAGTCACCAATAGAGAATCCCAACAGTAAATGAACACACAGTATAATGACAACAAACTATTTGATTCCCATGAGTTACTACAACAGAGTCACCATTTGGTTCACGCTTACTATACTGGTGATAGAACTACCATGGGAGGTACCCGCGTCTGGGAATCATGATACAGTGCTGTGGAAAGATGTCGCACAGGCCTGGGTGTGCGATAGCACAAGAGAGTAAACAATTATAGGCTGGCGCCCTTTTAGTGGCGCACAGCGTAATACCCGACACCACCCGAATGCCCGATGACTGTTGATGATCAGATGTGGTCTCCCGCAAATTAGATATGCCTTTGGAATGTTGACTGCTCCACACTAATGGTTGAGATAGCACCAAGGCCCAAGATAGAGATTGGCGTGATGAAGACGATTATCACGGCGCCTCATGATGATGCCAACTAGATCCCACCCGTAATGCCTTTCGCCAACACTATGTTCCGGTAACCTGTCTTGATCAAACAGACTGGATCGATGGCTAGCCCGAGTGTGGAATGGCTATCGCTAGACCCCTAAGCAAATCACGCTAGTAAAGGCATGGCTAGAGCCTGAGCTCGGCCACATGATGACAACCGCAACTCCACCATTTCTCGCCCCTGTAATTGCAAGTAGGAAATCAAACTCTGGAAGTGTGCATAATGAATTGTAGGAATCACGAAAGCCAGGTGAGGGGAGTCGTCCCACCTGTTCTGCAAATCTGGGAGGTTGTCGTCTCCACAAGATTATGTCAACTTGCAATTTTGTGATGATTCTCATTGATCACAAAACCAGCATATATATGGAATGTAAGCGCCTACCTCAACGGGGGGTCGACTAGAGATAGTTTGTAAATTTAAATATTATTTATTTAATAATTTAAATTTATATTTAATATCATAAATATTATTTTAAATATTATAATTAGAATATTAAATGCAGATGGGAGTGTTTAAAAACACTGTTTCCCTCCAAGATTGAGATAGGTCTCAATTGGGGGCAGGGACATGACAAAGTGGGTGTTAGAAAATGTGACCCTATTGCAATGTTATTGATGTAATTTGTATTTGTTAGCAAACTCTCTATTTATATGTCATTTATTGTTTAATGGAAAGATTGTTGTATTTTATTTTGAGAAATGTGTTCAATATTCCACCAAGAAGAACCATGATAATTACATCAGCTGGGCTTCAGAATAACATCAAAGGCCCTTCTAATAAAATTAAGAAAATGTAGTTTCTAGAAACATCTAGTCTAAGGGGAAACTAACCTACATCCTTATGAAAACCATTGATTTTGAATTTAATATGCATAACCAATTTCCTCCTAAAAGTATTTGACTTGGCTAAGTGGAGTAGGAAATTATCCTCTTGAAAGTCATCCTACAAGAAATGAATAAAACAAGAGCTTGATTGTTGATGGTCTTTTTCTCTATAGAACCCTTTCATAGACAATTCTTCTATAAGGGTATGCTTTTCAATAGTATATGTGGTTTAAACTTCTTTATTATCATGCATATTCCAACAAAGTATTCTTTTTGCATTGACAATAATAAATGCATAGTCCAAAAGTAAAATGTACCCTTCCAAAAACATCAGGAGTCGAAACGCCCATGTTTGAAAGCATCAAACCCACCTGTTTTACACAAAAAGAAAACAATGTTTAATTTTTCAGCATATGTGAACCAATTTTGCTATAATAATTCAAAGAAATCACTAAAATCACATTGATGTATGGTAATTGATCTTTAGTATCACATGAAAAAACTATTGACTCCTTACAGTCTCGAATTGTATAAATATCATGTATCAAAATTTGAAGTGGATACTTTTTTGGCTCAATAGTTCTTACATTACATGTTTAATAATGCAACTTACTTTCTTGAAACATCTAACAGTTTATTTCATGGTAGAATGGATATTTTGGCATACAAAAGTTACTTCCTACTGAACTTTAGGCTTGTTTAGGGAGATATCTTAGTTTGGTATAGCACAAAACTTGTAATATTTTCTTTCTAAATCATGAGGCCATTTGTCAACAAATAAACACATTTTTCATTTGGGAAATATTGAATACTAATGGCATAAAAATTACATCAATTGAACAAAATGATTTATATTAGTTAAAATTTATCATTAAACTATCATATAAAGTCTTCTCAAAAAACACATAAATAAAATGAAATAACATACAAAAGTTTCATTCATAAGTTTAATCTAAGTCGGATTCAAGTTCGGTTCGCACCAGACCCGAGTCCCAATATGGTTCCTCTATGCGTTTCAGTAGGGTCCCTGCTTGGGGGGCTCGGTTCACCTAGGGAAAACCCAAGACAAACCTGGGCACACTCAGACACACAACGACAAGTTTTTTTTTTTTTTCCTTTGACTTTGACTTGCGCCCTCCTCAACCCTAAAAGAGACCTCTAAAACACATAAAATACCAAAACAATTTATTTTTGTTCATTTTGAAAACAACAACTTTCATTCCAAGGGCAACTTATTTAGTTAACAACTTCAAAACAAAAATAAAGGGTGTTCTTACAGATGTGTAGCACAAGTTAAAGTCTTACAATCAAAGAAATTGTTGTGGGTCCCATCTACTTCCCCAACCACCATAAACTTTAAGGTTTGCATCGATTTCCTAAGGAATCGTCATCTTATTAAGGGAGTGTGATTTTATAAGAGGAGAAATTATATTTAATAACAGTTGCTTCAATATTGTGTACCTCAGTATATAATCAATATTGTATGGTGTATCGGGTTACCAAGTGGTGAAATTGAAAAACTTTTGTTTGGTAATTCAGCCCTAGGTATTTCAATTTCATTCAGGAATTAGCGGTGAGCTTACAGTCTGTAGTTGTCAATGTGTTTATGAATCTTCATACTTGTTATCAATTTTGATATAGATATGAAATAATTTTCCATTGATTTTTAGTAGCAAATATCATTATGATTTTATAGGCTTGTTGTATTAGCCTTGTTTCCAGCATATTTGAGTTGCAATTATCATGCTCTATTATTTCTCTTAATATTAACAAGTTGTAGGCTCATGTATGGTAAAGCGAGGGGTCGTTGTATTCAAACTTGGCTGCACCATATTAAAGTGATTATAGGTTGTCATATCTTTTTAAGGAGACAATGACTTTGTTAGGTCTCATAGGTTTTCATATCCCCATCTCACTTCCCATCATGTATAACTGATTTGAGAAAGTTTTCATGGGTTTGTGATGTTTAGGTGATGTCTTAGGCATTATACTCGAACCCCCATTTCGACCCAAGAACCCAAATTGAAAAGCCAAAAATTTGTTTAAGTGTGAAGGTTGCTAGAAGGTCACCAGGAGATTCAATTTTTAGAACACCCAATTGGGTATCTCTGTTTCAAATTTGAGGAAAATCTAACCAAAATTGCAAAAGTTATGTAGTTGAAAGATTTTCCTAGTGTCGGGGATGCCATGTTTCAAATTTGAGGAAGATCTGACCAAAATTGTGAAAGCAAAATTGCAAAAGTTATGTAGTTGAAAGATTTTCCTCGTGTCGGGGATGCCATGTTTCAAATTTGAGGAAGATCTGACCAAAATTGTGAAAGTTATGCAATTGCAAGATTTTCCTAGTGTTAGGGATGTCGTGTTTCAAATTTGAGGAAAATTTGACCAAAATTGAGAAAATTATGCAATTGTGGGATTTTCCTAGTGTCAAAGATGTCATGTTTCAAGTTTGCGAAAAATCTGACCAAAATTGTTAAAGTTATGCAATTGCAATATTTTCTTAGTGTTTGTAATGTCCCCATTTCTTTGAGCATCAGTTGTCAGAAGGTTTAGCCTATTCCTGACCCTCATAGGCTAAGGAGTGTGGTTAGAGGGTCGTTTGGAGGCAGTTACTTGATCAATTGTTGGTTCCTATTCCTGGTTTCAGCTACAATATGAAGTTTCCTAAGGTTTAATATTTGATTTCTATTTTGGAAACTTTAATGTTATGTTTGCACTTTATATTATAAAGTTATATTTTAAATATTTGTAAAGTGCAAATATTATATTATTATCTGTAGAAACTTCTTGAAGATGAATTGAAAAAGTATAAAGGAAGATCTAGTCAAGCTTCTATTCATCCATGAAATTGATATTGGTTGTTGAGATTGTTTGGTGAAGGAGCCAGCTAGGTTTTCTACCATTATTGAATCTTTGGGAACGATCACTCCCATTTATTTGCAATTTTGAGGCTGTGAAATATCAGCTGAATTATTGCTAGTTGTGGGCTTCACTTCAAGGGTCCAATCAGTGCTTCATGGTGGAGGATTCATCTTGCAATAGTTGTTGTATTATTGCAAGAGTTTTGATCAATCACAGTAGCTGATGTATTACTGCTTCTTTGCTGAGATTCGATTATCCACAGATTTAATGGCCTTTGGCCAAATCTAAGGAGATTGGTAATTTGAGGAGACATAGTAAATCAATTATAGAAGGAAGACATTTGTAGCTGTTGAGTCCATCGGTGGGAAGAGATTTGATAAGCCAAGGAGGTAGAATCGGTAAAGGACAGAAATTCGATATGGGCAAGGAAGGCACGATTTATGAGGAATACTGATATAATAGTGAATCTGTAGTCACTATTTTCAGAAGAAGATGAATATCAACAGCGGTGAAATATTATTAAGTAATATTGTGATGATGTTGCCAGAATAAGGAGATATCAGGCTTGGAGAAAGGATGATTAAGGAAGCAATGAAGTCGTCTTTCCTATAGATGAGACAAAGGCAGCAAAGGTCAAGATCCGTTAGAATTTGTCTTTTGTCAGGAGCAGTTGAATAGAACAAAAAAATATTAAAAGAGACGCAATATATTGAGAACTCATATTTAGGGAAAAGTTGAATTTTTGGGAGGTGCGATATGTATAGGAAGTCCTTTAATCTCTAAAGTCACTTCTCATATGCTAGCGTTAGATTTATTGAAGCTTATTTGGCGAATAAGACAAAGGCGTCATAATGAATAAACAAAAGAAGCCAAACATGAGTTATATTTTTGGGCCTGCTTGGATGCATAATCACCTGTCGTCAAATATTTGAGACTAAGTCAATAATCGATTTGCAGATAGGACAAGGCCTAGAGTCAACAAATATTATTCTATAGAAGCCAGCAAAGAGAGTAAGACAAGACATCTCCCTTCCAGATGCAACTTTCAATAAAGAGGGAAGTCAAAAGGAGATACGACAAGGCATCTTGACAAGAGACTGGAGCAGCGTAATTGATTAAGTGTGGCTTTAAGCTAGGGCGACATCAACTTGGAAGTAGACGTCCTGAACTAGTGCGACCTGGTATGCATCAGAGGGAGCTATTTCTACTTAGATTTCTCATTACACTAATTGGTGTCTAAACAGGTTCTTGATTTCTTTAAATACCTTTGTATCTGTATTTTCCATTATTTGTAAATCATAGAACTCAAGCAGCCATATGAGTATTGTAATATTGTAGTAAATCTTTGTGCTGGGTTGAGTTGGGATTATTTATGAAAGCAAACTGTGGAGCAGAAGACAATGGTAACAAGTGTAAGATTTATATGTTGTTGAATGCCAATGCTACAAAGTGTTTGATGAAATGACTATGGTCTATAACAGCAAGTGCGCATAAATTAATTATCATTGCATTGAAGTCAAGCTTAGATTGTAGTTATATTTCATTCTAGTCATTGATCTTTGCATGTTAGAAGCCTTGTTATTCATACTATCTTCATTTGCACCAAAAATACAAGGGAAAATCCATAAACAACAAATCAATTAGTTTACAAACAAACTGTTTGTCAAAATGTCCCAGAGTCAAAACTGAAATTTTGCACTAGAATTAGGCAGGGACATTATAGTGGTATCAGAGCGGTTTCCCACCAGCCTAATTGGGTCATTCAAAGATTGAGTTTCAATTACAAGCATGGCTTCAACAAGTGAAAGAGATTTGGAAGAAAGGATTTACAGGGCAGGGATGAAATTAGAACATCCATCTCAGCAAAAGGAGGTTCTTCTAAGTACTTTGGAGGAGGCAGAGGCTTGTTTATGCAAAGTTGGACAAGATCCATCTCAAACAATGCAACTTGCTATAAGTCCATTGGTAAGTTCTTTGGTTAAGCCACAACTTATGAGACATCATGATGAAGTGATAAAACTTGCAGCTATCTCATGCATTAGTGAAATTATGAGGATAACAGCCCCTAAAGATCCTTATAACAGCCATATTATGAAAGAAGTACTATAGATCATGGTGGCAAGCTTCAAAGGTTTGGATGACATCAAGAACCTTTATTTTTCCAAGAGGGTAAAACTACTTGAAACATTTGCAAAATTCAGATTGGAAAACATTATGTTATCCATGGATTGCATAGATGTCATTCGCATAATGTTTCATATATTTTGGAGTGTTATTGATGAGGGTCATCCTAGTAGCGTGTTTACTTCAATGCATTCCATCATGTTTTCAGTTTTGTATGAGGAGGATGTAATTTCTAAACTCATGTTAAATGAATTTGGGTTGTTTGGAAAGGCGAGCAAGAGGTGTCACCCATGGCACATGAATTGTTAAGGAGACTGGTTGAACAACCTAAGGATAGAGATACTTCACCTATGATATGCAGAATTTATATGATGACTTTGTTAGGCATGCTCATGTAACTCAAGAGGATATGAGGACAGCCTTGGGTAATGATCTATCTACATCATCCTTGCATGAGGTTTCACAAGAAGTTGCTACTATAGAGATTAATTCTGATTTTCGTGATAGCAATGATGAAACTTTGCATGAGCATGAGAGCATACAGGACTTTGCAAAAAAAGAATATTAGGCACAATTAGAGGCTTCTTCATGCGAGGTTGAAGCTAGAGACACTCTGCATGGTCTACATAGTTCAACGAATTAGCTGAAGGTGAATGAGGATGGGATTGTGACAACTTTATCTCATCATAACAGGATGCATAAGATGATTGAAAATCACCTTTGGACAGTTCAACTAGAGAGAAGACAAAAAGGAGTTGTGGCGGAGTCTTCTCATGACAGCTTACAGGAGATCAAAGAAGGTATGGGAGTGATGAAATCAAGTTACTTACACCTTCTTTCAGACTGTGACCATCTTCTCAACCTTGTTGGGATCTATTCAAACGCCTTGATGAGGAAAGAAGAGGAAGTTGACAGGTTTTCTCAGGAGCTTGTGATCACTAGGGATTCGTTGGTGAGCACTCGGTTGGCACTTCAAGATTCTGAGAGACATGTGGATGAGCTTTGCTTAGAGTTGAGCTTGGCTAGATGCATATCATATACAACAGAGACTCATTCATCTAGGGCAATCGGGACACTTGTTGATGATAGCAGTATGAGTTCACCTAGTATTCACACTCAGGATACAGGTGCAGTGTCAGATGGTGGTATAGATACATCAGTGTCGGCTGCAGATTCAGGTGCTAGTAGAGTTTTGATTACCAATCTCTTCTTCGGTACTCTGGAGGTTGACATTGGGCAATTGAATCAGAAGGAGATGATTTCTTCTAGGACTTGCACATTGGGCTTTGGTATTGATCCAGCACCTTGCCATGAAGTAGATAGCATTCATGGTGATGTTGTTGCACAACCAACTCATCCTATTATGAGTTGTGAGCCTTCTTCCGAGGATGGTAGTATGGGATGGAATACACCTGATCATTCGGGTATTTCATTAGCACAATCAGGAGAGTTTCACCTCAATTGCATCTTGAGGTGTGTTCATCAGTTTGATTTCAGCCCACATGTGCAAGACTTGAAAATGTCATTGTTGGCGCAGAGAGGTGGATTGAATGTATGGTATTCAGGTTCACTTGGGTATGACACATTTCCGTTTTCTGGTGGAAAGTCCAAGTTTGGTGAGTCTTCTACTTAGTTCTCTCCTAATGATTACTTAAAGACTTGCAACATTTTGGAGTTAGGGGGTATCAGAGTGGCACAACGGAAAACGCTAGGTGTTGGCTTTCCAACAATATGGACACATAGGAACCATCATTGCAGTATGGTAGAGTTCACTGATCAACAATTGGCAAAGAGCCCTGTGCACAATTTATATAGGGATGAGTTTCAGATTTGGGATCTAGGTGGAGGAGAGTTTTCTTTGCAGCGAGATTGCTTGGGGACAAGCAATTTCAGGGAGGGCAGATTGTAATGTCCCCATTTCTTTGAGCATCAGTTGTCAAAAGGTTTAGCCTATTCCTAACCCTCGTAGGCTAAGGAGCATGGTTAGAGGGTCGTTTAGAGGCAGTTACTTGATCAGTTGTTGGTTCCTATTCCTGATTCCAGCTGCAATATGGAGTTTCCTAAGGTTTAATATTTGATTTCTATTTTGGGAAACTTTAATGTTATGTTTGCACTTTATATTATAAATTTATATTTTAAATATTTGTAAAGTGCAAATATTATATTATTATCTCTAGAAATTTCTTGAAGATGAATTGAAAAATTATAAAGGGAGATCTGGTCAAGCTTCTATTCATCCATGAAATTGATATTGGTTGTTGAGATTGTTTGGTGAAGGAGCCAACTAGGGTTTCTGCCATTATTGAATCTTTGGGAACAATCACTCCCATTGATTTGCAATTTTGAGGCTGTGAAATATCAGCTGAATTATTGCTAGTTGTGGGCTTCACTTCAGGGGTCCAATCAGTGCTTCAGGGTGGAGGATTCATCTTGCAATAGCTGTTGTATTATTGCAAGAGTTTTGATCAATCGCAGTAGCTGATGTATTACTGCTTCTTTGTTGAGATTCGATCATCCACAGATTTAATGGCCTTTGGCCAAATCTGAGGAGATTGGTAATTTGAGGAGACATAGTAAATCAATTATAGAAGGAAGACATTTACAGGTGTTGAGTCCATCGGTGGGAAGAGATTTGATAAGCCAAGGAGGTAGAATCGGTAAAGGACAAAGAAATTTGATATTGGCAAGGAAGGGACGATTTATGAGGAATACCAATATAATAGTGAATTTGTAGTCGCTATTCTCATAAGCAGATGAATATCAACAACGGTGAAATATTAATAAGTAATATTGTGATGTTGCCGCTAGAATAAGGAGATATCGGGCTTGGAGGAGAGATGATTAAGGAAGCAATGAAGTCATCTTTCCTGTAGAAGAGACAAAGGCAGCAAAGGCCAAGATCCGTCAGAATTTTGTCTTTTGTCAGGAGCAATTGAATAGAACAAAAAAATATTAAAAGAGACGCAATATATTGAGAACTCATATTTAGGGAAAAGTCGAATTTCTAGGAGGTGCGATATGTATAGGAAGTCCTTTAATCTCTCAAGTCGCTTCTCATATGCTAGCGTCAGATTTATTGAAGCTTATTTGGCGAATAAGACAAAGGTGTCAGAATGAATAAACAAAAGAAGCCAAACATGAGTTATATTTTCGGGAGCTACTTGGATGCATAATCATCTGTCGTCAGATATTTGAGACTAAGTCAATAATCGATTTGCAGATAGGACAAGGCCTGGAGTCAACAAATATTATTCTATAGAAGCCGACAAGGAGAGTAAGACAAGACGTCTCCCTTCCAAACGCAACTCTCAGTAAAGAGGGAAGTCACAAGGAGATATGACAAGGCATCTTGACAAGAGATTGGAGCAGCGTAATTGATTAAATGTGGCTTTATGCTGGGGCGACATCAACTTGGAAGTAGACATCCTCAACTAGTGCGACTTGGTATGCATCAAAGGGAGTTGTTTCCACTTAGATTTCTCATTACACTAATTGGTGTCTAAATAGGTTCTTGATTTCTTTAAATACCTCTGTATTTGTATTTTCCATTATTTGTAAATCATATGAGTATTGTAATATTGTAGTAAATCTTTGTGCTGAGTTGAGTTGGGATTATTTCTGAAAGCAAATTGTGGAGCAAAAGACAATGGTAACAAGTGTAAGATTTATATGTTGTTGAACGCCAATGCTACAAAGTGTTTGATGAAATGACTATGGTCTGTAACAGCAAGTGCACATAAATTAATTATCATTGCATTGAGGTCAAGCTTAGATTGTAGTTATATTTCATTCTAGTCATTGGTCTTTGCATGTTAGAAGCCTTGTTATTCATACTATCTTCATTTGCACCAAAAATACAAGGGAAAATCCATAAACAGCAAATCAATTAGTTTACAAACAAACTGTTTGTCAAAATGTCCTAGAGTCGAAACTGAAATTTTGCACCAGAATTAGGCAGGGACATTATAGTGTTAGAGATGTCATGTTTCAAATTTGAAGAAGTTTCGAGCAAAATTGTATTAGATATGCAATTGTAGAAATTCCTTGTGCACTGGGATATTCCTACATTTCAAAATTTCAACCCCAACAAGGATATATCCACTATACCCCTAAATCTCCGCAAATTGTAGAAGATATGCAATTGCGGAAATTCCTTGTGCACTGGGATATTCCTCCATTGCAGACTTTCAACCCCAACAAGGATATATCCACTATACCCCTAAATCTTTGCAATTCATAGAAGATATGCAATTGCAAAAATTCCTTGTGCATGAGGATATACCTCCATTGTGGAATTTCAACCCCCACAAGGATATATCCACATTACCCCCAAATTCCCACAACTTTCACATGCCTCCAAATTTCCACAATTCCAAGTACCCCCAAAATTTCTACAATGGTGTAGGAGGGCACAAATTTCTGCAATTCCTTCAAAGGATGTGTTTTTGCCACCAACAAGTGTTGCAACGCTCCAGGACTGTAGTTTGAGGCATGCAATGCATGATTTCATGCCATAACTTGGAACTAGTGCCTGTATGAGTGGATAACAGCAAAATCTCCAAGTTTGACTGCAGATTTGAACTACAACACGTTGTAATGATAGAGGATGCCCTTTCTGCATACCTAGCGCTCTTTGTTCATTTTAAAGACAATTTCTCCTCACAGTGACTTGATTTAGATTATTTTGTCTTTAAAAGGGGATTCAACACCATTTTTTAGGAGTTTTGAAAAAAATTCTAAGGAATGTAAGAAGACTTTGGGTAATGACTTGATTGTTTTTGTGTCTTATTTTCTAGGTACACAATTAATGATGCACTTTTTTGTAATAATTATTCATACTTTGATCTAAGTGTATATGAATACATGCTCTCAATGTGTGTCATCTCCAATTTGTGATCCAATATTCTTTTGAGCAAAACAATCAAGTATTGTAATATTCATTAATGCACATTTGCTACCCCTATGTTATTTTCATTGTTAGTCTTGTTCAAGCAACATTGTAATTTCTTTTATTGATGATAATAAAGAATACTGTTGTTCCCTTTGTAGGTTGAATTATTACAAGTTGATAATTCTAGATTGACCATTGGAGTATATTGATTGTTATGAATGAATATGTATGTTGTATTCACTCTATCACCCTGAATAGGCACCGTTTAGTCCATGTAATGTCACCATTTTCGATGTCCTTTGGGCTAGTGTGGTTCTGACTCACTTACTATTTTTAGTAAGTGTTATATTTAGTAACTATTCCAGTTGGCAGTGCAGTGTAGGATTTCCTGTTTGGGCAGTATGTTGGAGTTGTCCGACGAGCTTTAATGTTTTGGCCAGTTTGTTATTTGGTGAGCACTTATTGTTTTTAACAGTTGCTATTTAATAATTTATAGTAAGTCTATTTTGGGAAACTGGTCTTAGACTCTTAGTGTCATCAGTAGTGTTATTTCTATGGTGGCGTTGGAGAGCCTAAGGTTGAATTATTTAATATTCACTTTTTATAAGTCACTTAAGTTATTTTAATAAAATAACTTTATAACTTAAGTGAGGGGGTAGGTGGTCATCAAAAAGTACCTTGGTGCCTAATGAGATAACTTAGCGTTGTTTTAGATGGCTGAATAAGGTAAAATAGTTTCCTTTTGAGTAGGAAGTCCATTTGAGGAATATTTTGTCATGTCCCCTTCTAGTTGACATCTCTCGGAGCACAGGATTAGCCTATCATACCGACCCTCGTAGGTGATAGTTTGGATAGAGGGTCATTTTGGAGCTTGGCTCAGCTTCCTGGCGTTCTTGATCAGTTGGCTTTCGTTTGGCTCATTGGACACTTCTTGCAGAAGTTGCTATTTTTAGCAGTTCTTGGTAGTCAGCGTGGGACCCCTGCTATTTTTAGCAGCATGGATGAATTATGTTTAGAATCACTTCTTCAGTCAACAGCTTCAGACGGCTCGAGCATCGGGTTAATATTTAAGGAGATATTAATATTTAATTGAATTAATTAAATATTAATTATTTGGTGTTATAATATAAAGTTATAATAATTTATTATAACTTAAGTGATTTGGCTGAAGGGGGTCGCCATCATGAAAGGGGGCCAATTTTTAATTATATTTTATAATTAAAAATTTGAGTTGCAACTATTGAAATATTAAAAGAATAAAAAGTTCGAATTTTAATGATTCCCTATTTTTGTGGAAATCGCACTTTTCAAGTGTATAAGCCATTTGCCTTGGGAATCGAGCCATTATGCATATTGAGTTATTGAAAATTGATCAAGTTTGGTCTGAGCAAGAAGCTTTAGGGTTTCAGTCTCGAATTCATTGGGGAACGAGCCATCTCCATTGGAAGCAGTTCAGAGGGTGTGAGATATCACCTGATCTATTGCCAGCACAGGGGTTTCTTCATCCAGAAGAGATCATTGAACTTCAGAGATTATTTATTTACAGAGTTTCAACATAGGTTTTCATCTGGAAAGCATATTGCAATCAAGGCGCCTATTTTTCTTCAGATCCAGAGGTTTCAAAGGAGGCCGTACATTTCCATTTATTGCTGTTGCTGTACTCAGGCCGTACAATCTGTACCAGGGCCGTACTTCATTTAAAAGAGGCGTACTTGTTCTTCAGTGCAAATCGCCTACTTTTCCTTCAGTTAATCTTCACCAGATTGGGCGCATATCATCCTGGCATCATCTGGGATCATCAGAAGGTGGGAGAGAGAAGTATTTATTGCAGCCGTACTGTATTGCAGCAATCAGGTTCTTCAATAAAATTCATTGCCTTTTTACTTGCATGTAGTCAGATATCCATTGTAATCATTTCAAAAGGCTAAATAATAGACTGGCTTCCGTCTTTGCATTAAATACCATTGATATCAGAGTTCGTTTATTTTTATTGAATTTATTCTTCATTTATTGCCAAAATCGCAATTTCTTTATTTTAAGCAAAAACCCACAAAAACAATCAAAAACCAAAACCTTCAAAAAATCATAAAAATAGTCAGATACAGAGAAAACGGGGAAACAAGGGTTTCTACATATTTGATTATGTTCTAAAGCATAAAGAAAATATATTAAAAGTTTTTTTGGAGGGAAATGGATTCAAATGGGAGGTTGCCCTAATTTCTCTCTCCACTTCTATTTAATCTGTTTTTTGGCTCTCATTTGGATATGATGGATTTGACAACTTAAGGAGACTCTACTGGATTATTTCTAGTTCATCGTTGCAGCTGGTTGAGGCCGGAAACCCTCATCTTTAGCACTGGTTTCGATGGTGAGAGACCCACCCTAGCTGGTTTGTGGAGGAGATCATATAAGTCTTCTACTTGGGTTGATTGCATTTTGAGTTTGATTTTCAGTTGTGGTTTTGTGTTGCATCTTAGACGCTATACTTCTTGCTTTGAAAGTCATTCATTGGAGTTCTTGATGTGTGGCTCCTGTTATTGGCCGTGAGTTTGATAAAGATCGAAAATATCAGTGTGGGAAATCTTGGTCGCCATTTTCAAACATCATATAAGCTAGCCGTGGCCATTCCACCTTGTTTTCCCGCGTAGCATGCTGAAGAGGGACATGTATCCTTGTGGATGGTCAGTTTCAGATTTCTGGGCACTTGGAAAGGGAGATAAGGGTTGGCTGGGCGTGACCTTCAAAAGAATACAGTTTGCAGCCCTTTTACTATCAGTTATATGCTTTGTTTCTGAGGATTTTGCTTGCTCTAGTGAAGTCGTGTGACTCTAGAAGGGCATTGTTTGCCACTGTTTCTATTGCTGGGTTCGTGTACGAGCAATGAAGGTTTGGTCGTGAACCTGTGATGCTGGGCGCTTGAGTTATGAAGGGGTTATTTGCCATTGGAGAGGTTGATTGAGGTTCTTGCTGCCTTGGCGTGCATGTTTATTGCCCCAATCCATCTCCTACATTGATGCTGTTACTTTTCAGACCTGTACGTGGGCATTATTCAGATCAGAAACACTATCCAGATCAGAAACACATCATATTTCTTCCTGTACCTTGCTGCTGCATCACTGAAGGAGGCGTTTTCCAGGTCTGGGTTAACTCTATCTATATTTTGAGTATTGAGGTTTATCAAGATATCTCAGATCTGAAATATACTTTCTGAATATTGTATTCATTGCAACAGTCCCGCTGACATCAGTTTGTTAGTTTCATAACTTTGTATCAGATTTCTGAGCAATATACATTAATATCAGTCCCTAGTTTGTGCTCAGTTGAGTCAGCTTAAGCTTGTACTTTTATACTCCCATGCATAACCATGAAAGTAGGTCAGATAATGAAAGAATGAAGTTATTATGTATTGTCAATTGAATCCTTTGATGCATTTGTTTGATACTGTGATAATTTTAAGATAATGAGAAGACAAGTTCGATTAATTGAATCAGAGACCGAACTAAAAACATTGAGCAAAAAAAATTTAAAGTCAAAACTCAGAACAGGGTTGGTCATTACAGTCCAATTTCTCCCATAGCCTCTGAATTGATCTTAAAATGATAAAATCTTAAATCAACCATTTTATATTTCTATTTTTGTTTGAAATCCTCATATCTAAAACAACTTGATCACAAGGAGCTTACATGTTTTAAGATCTGATTCACAAATCCTTGTCATAAGTATATGAGAGCTAATCTGCTAGGTTTGAGTCATAAATCTATGGCATTTTTACACTTAGTGTCATAAAGGGAAATCCACAGGTTCTGCAGAGCCTAAAGCGCAGAGGAAAACACAATTGAAAGTGTTTCCGATTCATTGGCCTACTTCCAGCAACTTTGAGCATAAGCTTAGGTAAATCTTTAGGAGTTACTGGAATACAAGTTGGGGAACCAACAGATTCACCTAATGAGGATGATTGTTTTAACGAGTTGTCATACTATGATAAAGGTGTTTGTAGTCTTAAAAGCTACTAGAATAATATTGTCCATCATGTTCCGTTGGTTGGAAATTTTGTATTCTTGTGAAAGTATACAAAATCGTGATTTCAACCACAGCACGTGAGATTAAACTCTCCTAATTAAGGGAAGGCTCCCCCTTTAAGTAAACAAAACTAAATGGATAGGATAGCAATCGTTCCTCTTATTTCAGGAAAGATTATGTTCTCCTCTCTTTACAGAAAAGAAACAGTATATGTTGATAAAACTTATTACAGCAGCTATGCAGTGGAATTAAGAAAGAGGAAATAAAGTTTCCTGAAAGCACAAAGACTTCCGTTACTTCCTCCGGGACGGGAAAACAACCAATAAGCACAAAGTCTTGAGGAATGAGATCCTATCTACCCTTTTCAGAATAATTACTTAATGAAAACATACAACATAAAACAGCTCAAAGTCTGTAACTACGATGTATCTTTTGATTATTCTAAATGAGAACTACTACGAGCACAAAGTCTTATAATTCTTCTCAATTTCTAATACTAACTATAAATTCAATCTTCACATTTACAGCACAAAGACTGCAGATATTTAAATTGAATCTCTCTTCAGCAATATTTCACAATTCTCAAGTAGTCACAAAATAATGCTCCAAAATGACATAAGAACATGAAGGATGCAAAATGAGAATTCAGCTCAAAGTCTGAAATTCTAACTTCTTGATATTACTTGAAAATTCACAATTATCAACTATAAAGCTCAAAGACTTTATGAGTATAAAATTCTGCAGAGTTTTCTTGCTTGCTAAAAAGATAAAAATTACAATAGACCCCTCAAGTATTTATAGGAGGGAGGTCTGGAGAAAAAGGTGGGAGGATCTCAACAAACTTGAGAAAATCTCTCAACCGATAACTAATTGCAATTGACTTATTCAAAATTACAATCCAAATTGTGATTTGGTTTGTAAGAACTTACATGTAATTACATTTTCCAAAACTGCAAGGAAAGAACACTTGCAATTGCAAAACTTGTTTTTACATATACTTTGTCGAAAGTAAAATACATAATTGAAATTATTTTAAGTGTCCAAGACACGACTCTAACTACATCATCCTTCATCTGCGATGATCTTCATGCTGCTTCAGGATTTTAGAACTTGAAGTATTCAGGATTGGTGAAGAGATCTCGAACTTGGAACGAGAATTTGCATTCTTAATGATCTTTGTGTCCTTGGCGAACTTCAACCTTATCACAGGCTTGGAGTAGTACCATTTCTTTAGGAAGTTCTTCTCTTCGTTGCGTCCTTTTTCCATGCTTGATTTACTTTGTCCCTAGATGGTTTCATGACGATTATTGACCTTCGAGCTGCTCCATGAATTACTGTTGTATCTCTTCTTCTTTTGTTCACTGATGAAGAACCCATAACACCTTATTCAAGATGAAATTGTTATAAAACAATGCCCATGCCTTGATTTATTGGTTTGATAGATCATGTGTGTAAACAAGACTGACAAGGGAAGGGATAATTTGATACAAAAATGGGCTCACAAGTGAATTTCGGGTTTTTTGATGCTGACAGCAAGTAAGGTATAATCGGGATTTTGGGAAGCCATTGCAAGTTTAAGTGCAAAGTGGGAAAAATAGGAAACCATTGCAAGTTTATTTCCTTGTGCTAACTTGTAGTTGCATTTTAGACAAAAATGCCCTACTTGCAATTGATTGGAAAAATCCCGATTTGCTTTCTAGGGCATTTTTATTCTTTTCTTCTTTTCTAGAAAATGGTAATGAGATGGAATGAAATGTGAATGGAATGAACGAAAGGAGAATGAAAATGTATGACGGATGAAATGAAGGGCAGAAATGGAGGAAAAACATCCTTTTTATTAAAATGAAGAAAATGCATTTCCAATAATGAAAAAGCGTTTTAATACAAGACGTTTTCAATGGATATGGCGAATGAAGGACGTGTTTATCATGAAATGAATGACATTTCAAATAGAATGAGAGGCATATGAATGAAAAGCGAATGGGAAGGCGAATGAAAGAAAGAGAAAAACGTTTTTATGAATGAAGGGCGTATGAAGTGGAAAAACACGTTTTCAGCCATACACGTTTTTTTTATAATATGCAATCTCAATCTCCATAGAAAGGCAACCCAAGAACAAAAGATTTAAAGCAACAAAAACAGAAAAATAAAAAGAAACAAAGAACATACCTGCAACAAGAGTTTACAAGCCAAAATAAAGAAAAATAAATAAATAAATAAACCCTAGGCGCCTTGAGTAAACTCAAATCTGCAAAAACGTGGCAATGGTAGAGCAAAAATGGGGGATTTAATAAAGTTGCAGACCTTGCCAAGTGTTCTTCATGCCAAAATCTCTTCAATCGGGGTACATATGAGCAAGAGCAAGCTACAAAATTCACAAAAACACTTGCAAAACTCATTTCGGGTTTTTTGATGCTCATTGCAAGTGAAAAATAACAAAAACTTCAAAAATGCCTTTTACTTGCATTTCGGGTTTTTAGATACTCATTGCAATTTTACATTTTGTCAAATAGAAGAAATCGGACCTTTTAGCTCATTTGACAATTTCATTTTAATAAAAATAGGTATTTTTAGACAACTTAAGCAAAATCGGAACTTTTGGAAGTTTTAGCAATTTCGGGAAGTTTTAGCAATTTTGCTTTTTGCAATTTCGGGATTTTTTGGACATTTAGCAATTTCGGAACTTTTGGAAGTTTTAGCAATTTTGCTTTTTGCAATTTCGGGATTTTTTGGACATTTAGCAATTTCGGAACTTTTGGAAGTTTTAGCAATTTTGCTCTTAAGCTTAAATTTCCCTATTCTGCTGAGTTGCCTAAAAAACCCGAATTTGGTCAAAAAGACACTAAAAATGACTCAGAATTTCACGAAAACGGACGAGAGTGAGTGAAAAATGTTAGCCAAAAGGACTATAGACCCAAAACTGAAATTTTCTAACCTTTGCACCTCGTAAAACGTGCCTTAGAAGAGAAAATCTTCAAATTCTATCAAAATTTTGATAGGTTATCCCAATTTTTAAGAAGTCAAAAATGAGGGACAACAATGTCATAGCTCCTCTAAGGAAGTTGTACCATTCAAGGAAAGCTGCAACTATTTGGGTATGTTTTAATATTTCATATCTGTTGGATAATTAGGACATCACTTGATACTTAATTAATCATTAATTAATTATTAAGACTCTTATTACTTTACTCAATTAAGCTAAACTTAAGAGTGCTTTTTTATTATTAGATTGGGCTAAATATAGGTCAAGTTGTCTCATTGCATGAGATTAAGACACTTGTCACAATCTAATCAAATCCTCATTTAGGGTTTCTTTTTTTCATTTTATAAGGATTGCTCCTTTATTGTACTCATTATCCAAGTATTTATTATTCAATACAGAGGACATATCAGATGCTTTTATGGATCAATTACTTTCTCTCTTGGTTACATAACAAATCAGTTGCTTTGATCTCTCGTTTGTGATAGCATTTTGGTTGCAGGTGATTGATATTTTCTAGTAATTATTTCAATGATATTTTTGCACTTAAATTTAGTATTTTAGATCATTGAAATAAATATTTTCATTGTAATTTTGTATGCAGTTTATAGCCAAAAAATATTAGATGAACTGTTAAAGATTTAAATATTGTAGGTCTAAATGGCTATGTCACCACAACACTAAAAATCACTGTCATTTTTGACATTATTATTCCAAGAGATTATTTTTGTGGTTCTTCGCAAAATTCAATATTTGTAATTGTTCTAGAAGGCTTGCCACCAAAACCAGTTTTATTCACTTTTAATTTAAATTGTAATTCATTTGGAAGTCTTGCCGATAGATTAAGCTTAAATTTACTTCCAAATTTTTCAAAAAATGCAATATTGAGTTGTGTGACTTGCCACTAACAAGCATTTTATTACAAAATCAGTCTAACCCATTTAACCTTATTCTCTCACATCCCCCACATTGAGATCTTAGTGATCAAAAGGTGTCAAGGTTGCATGCTTCTCATTGTGAATGTGAAAAATCAATAGAAAAAAATATTGTCGGCGACATTACATCAAATACCTTTGTTTTACAATTTATTGGGTTGAATCACATAACAATAAGCATATCTTCCCCCCAATCATGCAACTACTCAACCGAGAGTGACTGTAGAAAATTGGGATCCATCAACTAGCTCTTGGGTAAAATTCAATACAATGGAACTTCTAGAGGCAGCCCTACAGAAGCAAGAGCTGAAAAACTATGCCGTTATGAGGAAAGCATTCCCATATTTAGTTTTCGTTAAGGTCTGTATAATGCATCAAATAACCTTGCAGATAGTCTTGCTAGATGGCGAGACCCAACTTTGGTCATACACATGAGTTTCCTAAAGTGATAATTGAATAAAATTCACAAGTTCTTGTTTCAGCCCTCAACTTGAGAGCAAGCATTAGAAATTCAAGACTAAAGTAGGTGGTTGGGGACATTTGTAACCTTCTCAACCAAATCCAAGGCTATCAAATCATCCATACGATGCCAATAAAGTGGCAGACGCACTAGCCAAACAAATTTCTAACCCAATCCTTTACAAGAATGGGTTGTAAACCCAAATGAACTTGTTCATCTGAGACTAAGAGAGAAATTTTGAATATCGATACGGAAAATTTGGTCAAATTTTAATGTTATTGATTGGCTTGTGGGAAGTGCACTTCATCCTTATCCCTCATGGACAACTGTATTAATTAAGGTAGAGGATAATATAAAAATTCACCCACTCTATATTCACAAAAGCAATTTCTTTTCCTAGCAAGAAGCATTAAATTGCCTCCACCATCCATTCAATAATGGCATTCTCTCAAGCCTTGTTGTGTCAAATTGGGGAAGCAAATCGGTTTACATTTTTGAGAAGCCCATAAGAGAGAACTGATTAGCACAGGTGGCTTTATTGATCCCTTCATTACATCTTATTTCTTGAGATTTTCCTTCCAGCAGATCATCTGCAATTCATGTCACTTGTCCATCTTTAAAAATCTCTATGCCCCCATTCTCCCTAATTCATGATGCTACAGTTTTAGTGTTGCACTTTCCTATTTCAGTTGACTGCATTTTAATGGCTCCTGGTTTGGAGAAGGCAGTATATTCTTCCTCAACCCACTTTTGTTGGCCTTCCCTGCTTGGAATTTTGTTAACAGGTTGCTCATTTTGGCTTTATTCTTAGTCATTTTATTTATGATAGGTTTTTTGTAAGGTATGTATTGTTATTCTCTGCTTGTCTTTTGTTTGTCATTGTTGGCAGCATATAGGAGGTTCTACTGCACGTGTCATTTAGGTCATTTCTAGACCCATATAGGGTTTATATACCACTTAAGTAGCCCTAAAACACCTCTAATATGCCTAGATAATCTATAAAACAGTAAAATATCATAAAGGAAAAGGTAAATTTGTGGGAATAAGATAACCAAGCAATATAATGAAAGGATATGATGTTAAGGCATCATGAAGAGGCACTAAGAGGCTAAATAAGGAAGGGAAAAGTGGGAGATAAGAGCATGAATCATAAGAATTTCTATGTATGAGAACAAGAAAAACAATAAGTGAGTAAAGCATGAGGAATTAATTATAAGACCTTTATAAGGCATTGAAGTATGTTAGTATATGATCTTACGTATATTAATGTATATATTTGCGTATAATTTTTTATAATTTGGTTTATACTTATTGCATATCTAAGTTCTCCCTTTTATTGCATCATGCCAGGGTTTACTACATATAGCTAAGTGTAAAACCTTGGACTCTGATCTACGTTTTTCTGTCAACACTCATCCCTATTTTTAGCTATCACAAGCAACAATTCCACCCCACCTCCTAAAGGCTCAAGGAAAATTGATCCAATCCATCAAATCAAACCTCAAAAGGCCCAATTCCTTAGAAGCTCAAGCTGTTTTTCAAGCCCCATCCTCACACATGTCAAAAAATGCCACAACCCAATCTCAGCCACAGGGTGCAAGGTCTTCAAAAATGCCAAATCTCTTAGCTTGAGGACCAACTCTGTAGCCATTTGTTTTTAAACTGTCTTTGGTGCCTGTGCGCTTCCTTGTTCCTGTAACTTATTGTTTAACAATGTCATAGCCATTATTCAGTTTAACTAAGCTAAGATTACTGGCTCATTGGGGTGAATTGGCTTGATTTTAGGGATTTTTTTCAAGATGAGTTTAAATTGCTGCTTGAAAATTTAGCCATCACTGAATACCACTTTATCTCTCCCATTTCAAGCACAATTGTTCTTGAGCTAGGTCTCCTTCTGATGCCCCTTCTAAAAAGATTTATAAAGCCCTTACTCCTACCCAAGAGTTTTGTGTCCGTAAAAAGGAAATGGAGGATCTCAAATTTGTGATAGTCAGGTTGCTATGGATAAGAAAAAGTCTCTCTCCAAAGGACCCACCGTCCTGAAAAGGTTTTATATTTTTAAGATTTTAACAGGATGTTATTGTCACTGTGGGACAGATTTTTATGTTCTTGTACAACATCAGCAGCAGGAATGTGTGCCTTGGAGACTTTCTACAACCTTCACCTAAATTTGGTGACAACCCTTTTACAGAAGACCAGGTAAAAGATTAAGGCACGTTGCTAGTGGCAAGGCAGGTGAGAAACCATTGGTTGACATTGACTGGTAAGAAGGATACATGAGCTTTTCAGGATGCCATGAAAATCTGAAGTTTGTTTAATTTCCTGGTTTTAGACTCTGTTTACATTAGCTGCATATGGGAGAGGAGATGCTCTGGAGGAACAATGTTATCTTTTGCTTAAAAACTGAAATTTCAGTTTGTTCATCTGTTTTCTTCTTTTCAATAGCAGTCATGGAAATGTTAGATATCTGACTAAAAGCAATGTTTATGAGCTGTTTGGTATCAGGACCTCATTTGGACAAGTAGAATTCCACTAAGGGCTAGTTGTTTTTTCAGAAGAACTCACATGCTCATCTCAGTACAGTGTTGGAAATCTTCCAGGCAAGAATGCTAAGGCAGCAATGGAAACTGTAGTTGGCTTTCTTAGTTTCAGTTTATAATATCAAAAAATTTCTTGCCTTTTCACAATCAAAAGTCCGCAGTCCATTTCACAGACTTTGAATGGGTTTTACTCCACATATTAAGAAAGAAATGAATTATACTACTGTAAATAAAGCAATGTTTATAATTTATCTTACATTTACACGCTCCATTCTACGCATTTCATCTTCCAAAAGTGATAGTTGTGCAGCAGTCGTCCAATGTATACAATCAACTGGACTGCATACAAATAAATGACAATCTTAGACTTTATACTCTTAACTCATTTTAGCTTTCAAAACAAAATATAAAGAGAATCAAGTGAGGTCACTGTATTCCTTGCCCTCCTTGAAACTTGAGAAATATAAAATTATTTGTTTCTTGAAGATTTGCTTGAAATTTTTCTTAGATTATAGGGGCCTTTAATGGCATTAAGAGGTCTGCAACACAGATTGACAAATAATTAACTAGTTCATTCTCTGTCCATGCCAAAAACCACATTGACCAAGATAAAGAGAACTAGAATAAGAATAATTGGATTTCACTAGTGTATATGAATGATATATAATGAAAGTCATTTCATCCAAATGAGTGTCTTGATTAAACTCTTGGTATACCCTTAAAGTGCATTGGCAGAGGAAAATGATTAATTGAAAAGGGTGCAATATGTAGAAGACCATATGAGACTGAACAGGTAAGCCATTCTAACTGAAGAACCTAACAATCGAAAAAATAATTGTATTTGCCAATTACCATTGAAGAAAACATTGTCTTTATTGTTGTTTTAAGTATTATAGTCGACTGGGGTCAGCTGCAAAAATAAAACCTGCAATGCAAATACTATAAGTGATGCCTGCAACTTTCCTCTCTATGGTTGCACATCTCACTTAGTTCTTATACTATTTAACAAATTGGGTATAACAAGTACCTTTACCCATGCCATCTAGTCCTGACAAGGTAGTGATGTTTGCACTATGCCTACAGATCCATAGATGGGTCATGCTACAATAATGACCATCCATTGCCCCATTGAACCTATCATAGTATCATTCTATTGTACATATAGGTGCCTTTCCCTACAAATAATGTTCCCTTTAGCTTATATTTCATCTGGCATAACTATTTGGTGTATACAGTTCAAACAAGTTAGGGAAGACAAAGAGCTTCATTTGTATAAAACTCCCAAGGATTTACTCATTATTAAATGGGGCAATTCATTACTCATTGCATGTTTTTGTGTATGCTTTGAACACTAAGACAAGGCTTATATGAGTCATTTTAATGATAAAAGGTTGTCCCCTAACAAAATAAAGAAGCAAATGCCTGATACAAAGCAACATTTTCGAACTATTTCCTAAATCAAACATGGCCTTGGACCTTTATAATCAGTTTCCCATGTCAGCCACTGAAATAATTCATCGCAAGAAAATAGGTAATTGATGAAAGGGGCTCGATAGAGCCAACCTTGTCACGGAGAATTTCTGAATTGAATGATTTTAAGTTATATACAACAGCAAATTGAGTCCTTTTATAGGCCACTACAAATTTAGCCACTGAGAAAAACTAGGATACTAATTGTTCATTCATTCTGAGAAGTGGGTTGACATCAACAAAGGTAAAGTTCTTATATACACTCCAAAAAATGCATATATTCAGTAAAACAAAAAAGAATAGGATAGTTTTCTTAGTATCCCTGACTGAGGACATTACAATTTACTTCCACTTTTTAATATTTCTGCATCTGCATTTTCTTTTCTACAAGTATTTTGGAATGCAGCTCTGAGTTGTAGTCATGGGTTCAGATGTAATGTCCCCTGTTTCAGCATGATCTTGTTTTGCGATGGTTAGCCTTTTATTGGACCCTTGTGGGCTAGCCAGTTTGGATAGAGGGTCAGTGGTGCATTTTGGAGAGTTTGTTTGTTCGTGTTTTCAGTGGACAGTGTTTAGATCACAGTGAGCGTTGGCATTCCAGGAGTTCATCGCTTCTGACGGCACGAGATTATCCTGAGATTTGAGCATTTTACGGGATTTAAGTGATTAAGTTAATTTATTAACTTAAAACGCCCTTTTAATAAAGTCACATTGACTTTATTTATATTTTTTATATCACTTAAATCTCAAAAGGAGGATTATAATATTTTAATGACTTTAAATATTATAAAAGTGCGCCCAACTATTGAAAAGGAATATATTAAAATATTATAATATTTTGAAAACCTAAAAAGGGCGTATCCTTATGGAAATGCGTGCTTTTGCTTAAAGAGGCATTTTGGCAATTGAAACTCATATCATTTTGACTATTTCTCTTTGCCTTGTGCATCTTTTCTCTGAGCATTCTCCTGAGAGCAGGGTTTGATCATTGTGTCCATTGGAGAACGGAAAACTCTTCAGTGTTGAGTACGTTTGAGGCTGTGAGAGATCAGCTGAATCCGTACAGTTGAGGGCTTCACACAGAAGTTCTACAGTTGCAGACAGAGGATTTATTTATGCAGATGTTTGTTCTTCAGAATAATCATTGAGGGTTTCTTGGTGGCGTCCTTCTACAGCTTCTGGGATTCTTCTTCAGAGATTCATTTCCTTCTTGTTCATGGCCGTACGGCTTGTCTTGGTTTGTGTGCCTTGAGAAAGGCGTGTGAAGCAGTTAAGGAAAACGCCTTCTTTTTGAGAGGGTTTTGGCATCCATCATGGGCGGCTAGCTATTTCAGTGCTTTGTGACCAATTTCTGAGCTGGAGAAACCTTGTCTGGAGTTGTGGCGTGCATTTATGCCTGTTTTCACCATTTCCAGCTGTAGACCTGGCCAGTTTCTTATTTAAATAATCTGGAGCCTGATTGGTATGTTTATCATTCTTAATCTATCTGTTGGTGTTTAATATTATATTCTGTACTTTCATTCTGAAGAAATAAGATCAAAATCATCTTTTATGAGCAAAAATATGCTGCGCCCCTTCTCTTCTGTCTAATAAGATTTCTTTAAAAAAACTAAAAAAACAATTAAAGACTTAAGAATTTGGGGGTTTTGAGCTGAGAGCCAGCAGGGCTCATCACATCAGATGTATTTGGTATGGGTTCTTTGCCTTCATCGTTTCGATCAGGTATAGTATTTGTACATGACCATGTATTTTTCTTACACAAGTCATTCTTGGCCTCTCAATCAAAGTATGCAATGGAATTTACTCAATTTCTACGTACAGCTCTTGTAAAATAGTGAAACTACTACTTCTGTGGTACTCTACGTTCATTAACAGATTATTTCTAGTCCCAATCTTGTTAATTACATGTATATTGTATAAAGCAATTTTTTAGATAATGTTCAATATATGATGTCCATTTTCCAGTCTAAACCAAGCCTTCAGCTTGTTTTCACTTCCAAGTTATTTTTTAATTTTCTTTATTTATTTGTATTTCTAAAAATTACACCTACTTTTTTATATTATTTTAAGTTTTTAACAACAGTCTCCCCACCATCGATAAAATTGGAAAAAAAATTGCCATCCTCAAAACCCCATCCCCACATAACCCTATCCCCAAATCTTGGAGAAACGCTGAGAAAAATTGAAAGTTCAGATCATATAGAATGTTTTAAAAGTTAAACTGCATGAGAAAAAAACTGAAGACGAAAAGAAGAAGAAGAAGGGGAAAGTGAGTGAGTATTTATAATATATTCATAAAAGAGTATAGGTCAAAGTTAATTTCTTATTATATAGGTAACTCTTCTTAACTAATAAAGTAGTTATCCAAATTAATTGCATATTAAAATAATGAATTTTTTATATATTAATAAAAAAAATCTCAAAATATTAAAAAATAAAATGTGAGGTCCTTGTATTTGCCAAACATCTACAAACCTGGATGCACTGAATTCCTATACATCAAAATTTCAACTAAGTGCCCCTAAATGATGTGCTTTATGAGGAAAATCAAATGCAAGTATATTTAGCAAACAATATAATCAACATTGATGTTGATAAAATAAACATGTAGCATCATATTTGGATGGAAATCTTCTTTACCGGTCAAATTGGTGGTGTGCAAAAACAGATGGTTTTATAAATGATTTTCACCAAAAATTTGCACCATCTAAAACTACCTATTATGCTCAAATAGTATGCCACAACTTGGAAAAAATCAATATCAGGGTATAAAAATAAGGAAATTTAGTTATCTAGGATGGAATTAAAAAAGCAAATGATAAGATTCAAAAACTAGAGAACCAAATCAAAGAATATCATTGCAAGTTGAAAGATTGGAAAATACTGATAAAACTAGATTTTATAAAGGTGCAGAGAATTTGTGCCTTTGTAATGTAATGTTAAATGTTCCCTTCAAAGAATTTTATGCAGACGGAAATTTTTTGTGTTTCCTTTCTATGCAATAATAGGACATAAACAAAAATACTGAACAGCAGCAATGCAAAACCAATATTTAATGTTAAAACCCTTCGGCACATCAAAATTTTATTATTATTGCAGCAATCTAGCACGTATAAAATACTGATATGAACAGCAATATTTAATCAAATCCTTATGCAGTTAACATTCAAATAACACACTCCCATTTATGGGAAGAGTCAGGATAATCCTTCTAATCCAATATTCAACGTGAAGTGGCAACCATCGGATGAGGGCTGGGTAGAAGTCAACTTTGACGGAGCCTCCAAAGGAAATCCGGGACCCTCAAGGGCAAGGTGCATTCTAAGAGATCAAACAGGCTCAATTCTTGCGGACACAAAAGTTATTAGACAACACAAATAATGAAGCTGAGATGCAGGCGGCATGGATAGGCATAAACCTGTGCAAAAGAATGGGATTTAAAATACTTCATTTGGAAGGGGATTCAATGATCACAATAAATGCGACCTGGCAAAAGGAGACTCCCAACTGGAGAATCAATAAATTCATTCCTCGAATTTGGGAAAGCCTCAACCAATTGGCAGAATTTAAAATAACTCATGTCTATCGCAAAGGAAATGAAGTGGTGGATGGTTTGTCTAAAGCTGCAATCAAAATGATTGCAAATCAGGACGGGCTGATCTAAGGAGATCCGTAGACCCTCCCGCACATGAAGGGCAGTCATGTTGGCGCTCGAAAGGACAAAGGAGATAAGGCACTTGCAAGAAGAATTAATGAAGGGGAGAGATAGGCGACAGAGCAGCTACAAGTGAGGTAGAAGCTCAGTTTCAATGGCAATTCGCGATGGAGAATACCATACGGCTGGATGCTAAGGAAAGCCAAATGGCATTCAGAGGAATAATTATAGACCATAGGCTGAGGGAGATCTTCACTGTGATGGAAGTGGAGGCTTGGGATGCCATCAAGGCAATCTTGGGGTATAGGTTTTTGGCCTCCAACTATTGCTATCACGTCAATAGTGATATCTCCTCTATGTTTTGGGCTTGGCTACTGTAGACGAAGGAGGAAACATGGACAGTGTGGTGGTTAATGCAGAGGGTGGTGAAAGCTTGTTGGTGGGAGGGAATGGAGAAGTATTTAGAGATGGATGTGATAGGGAGGGGCCTGAGGCCTGCAATAGGAGTGTGGCCCCAGCTCACCTTGCATTACAATGGACTATGGATGCCCTTCATAGTCTGGAGTGTAGGGGAGGATGTAGAGGCAAGGACACAAGAAGTGGCGGGGAGTATAATGTTGTTGAAGGAGATTGTGGGGGCGCACCAGATGGTCAAAATGCTGACAATGTTGGCACTGCCTACAGTTCAGGGGGAGTAGGGAGAGGATGATCAAGCAGTTAGAGAAGAAGCCTAAACGAAGGACGGTCATGTTTCCTGAAGGCATATTTAGTTAAATTTTGTAATTTTGAACATGAATGTTGAATCTCTGCAATGTATTTTGGGGTTTGGTCCCCATAGAGCCAATTTTATATATCAAAAAAAGACATTCAAATAACATAGATTAATAGATGGAATAGAAAATGCTAACTCCCAAGTATACCACTTGGGTACTACAAAAATAAACAACACTACCAATTAGATGATTGTTGTGACTAAGATCAGCAACCAATTCATACGGCTGATACAAACTACTATTATAAATGCTTATCACAATAGTGGCACTGTAGCAGTAGTACAAAATGGTACTATAGCAACTGTATGGAATAATTCTGCAGCAGTACTATAGCAAACTAAAAACTAGAAAAAAAAGTTGCAATCCTCTCTACACAACTGTGATTGCTAGGTGAAACCGCCTCAAGGAACAAGAAGGTTTTCATCTTCCAAATTCCCACACTCCAAGGGTTTTCACCCTTGGGTGAGAATATGAACACAAGTGTGCACCCTTTGATAAAGGGCTTGATTTCAATAAACAATGGATGCTTTCCTTTGAGCTATTCTCTCCTTTTTATAAACTCCATTTTGGACCTTTTTAATTTGAATTCTCTTTTACTTCCAAAAATTCCCTTCAAAAGTGTTGACTTAAAACACTTGATAAAATATTACATAAGGCCTCATTATGTCCCATTTAGACAGTCCACTTTATAAAAAATAATCTTTAAGTTGTCCTTTTACAATGTTTTAAAATAAAGTTACTAGGACTAACTTAAAATATTATTATTAAATCATTTCCCTTACTTTATCCCTCAGCCTACAAGATATAAAGAAATTAACTACAAGTTTACCAACTACTTTAACTTCGAAAAGGGGACATGACATGTAACCATAATCACACTCTTCTTATAGAAATTAAGACTTTAAGAAAGGGAAAAATATACAGCCACATAAAGAAAATCGATATGTCGATAAACTAGCTTACATTCTCATATCAGATTTCCATGCTAACAAAACAGTCAAACAAACAATTTTTTGTCAAAGCAATTCCATCCATGAAATTGTTGAATATTGACACCCTACCAAATTCACAACCAAAACCATTCCAATTATGAAAGATTCTACATCCAAAAAAAAATGTCTGCAAGGCTCTAGTCATGCTTCTTGAAAATAAGCATGGATTTCTGATCCAAGTTTTCTTGGAGTTTATATAAATTTAATTCGAATGTTAGTTCTCAAATATGCTCAATGCTAATCAAGATCAACCTTGGATAGAATGAACCTGATTCAATGCATAGCTATTGCATAATTTATCAAAGTCATATTTTTATTGTATTCTACCAATACTTTGAGGTTGAAGTCATTCCAACTAGGGAGAGCACATTATATACCTAATTAATCATGGTGAATTATTAATCATCACTGTTGTACCCAAACCAATTTTTTTGCTTCATTAAGGCATTTTGCTTAAAAGAGTCTAAACCTTGTTGAAATGATGTCAAAATACAGTTTTTGGGCAAGTCAAGTATGGACTTTGGTCAGTGTCATGTCAATCGTTAGCAGCAATTGGTCAATACCTAGAGGTCAAAACCTGAACCTGGGATTCAAAGCAGGACATATTATGATGGAGAAGCGCTTCACGACAAGATTATACTCCTACAAGGTCAATTCAATAGCCAGAACAGTGTTTATGGAGGAAGAAACAGATGATGATATTTTGCAGAAAGTAGATATGCGCCCTGTAGCCCAAGGGCACCCTTCTTTTTGAAGGCTCGGATTTAGTTGCATGTGCTTGCAAATATGTTCAATCTCTTCATAACTAGTCCAGCTTTCTAACAAGCTATCAAGCAAGGTCACCCGAAGTGCAAAACTCCAGAAATCGAAGTCAGACGCTGAAGGTACGAGGAGGTTGTATGTCACAGAGGTCTGTCAAATTTCAGTTTTTGCACCCCTGTAGCCTAGGGGCGCCCTTGAATTTGACCCCTCAACTGGATGAATTTGCAAAATCTGTCTCCCAAAGATCTTTCTAGTTCAGTTCAGCTCCGCAACGCACCAGTTCGTGAGATAATCTGACATGCTGAGTGATTGTGACAGAGGTTCTACCAGGTACGTAAAACAGAGGGTGGAAAAATGTAGAAATACACACCTGTACCTCTGTAGGCCAGGGGCACCCAACCTTTAGGCCTGTCAGATGGGGTTTTTAGCAGTCACAATCTTCATGAGACTTGTGCGGAATTACTCCAGCTATCCAACGAGTCCAGCCATCAACCTTTGGAATTTGGCAAACGCCCATATGTGAAGGGTCAATGTAGAGTGCTGAAGAAATCAAGCAACTAGAAAATGGCTTAAGTATGGAAAATACACATCCCCTTGGAAAAGGCGCCCTTCTTTTTGAGGTCTTATAAGCAGTTTTCTTGCTTCGTCACCTCCAAAGACATCTCTTGTAAGTTGTCCTAGCTACGCAGAGAGATTGACGGTGCGCAAATTGGAGCACTATAGCTCCTGATGTCAAGGGTCAAAGTATGGCATCCAAATGAAAGTTACACTTTTGTCAAATTAGTGATTGCGCCTTCACAAGCTAGGGGCGCCCTTGCTTTTGGGGTTCCTAATGCAGCTTTCAAGTGCCTTACATACAGTCATTGGATGCGGAATTCTTCCAGTCACGCAATGAACCTATCATCCAGTCAGTGGGGGTCATTGTTCATCATCAGCGGCAATTTGAAGCGTCAGATGGCAAAACGGAGAAATGGTTGTCTAGAGACCTTGCATCAATTTAATCAAAGGTGCCTAATTTTTTGAGGTGTCAAACGTTTTTTTTAGCAGTTGCAACTCCTAGCAGACATTTCATCCTTGCTTTGAAGGCTTCGTAGTGGATATCTCAGCTCAGTCATAGCCTCACTCAGGCTCTCAGAAATTAGTGCTGAACAGAGCCAATTGTAACTTTTCAGTCAGCTATAAAATAGGAAGTTAGCGAAAAAACTCATAACTCTTGCGAATGGATGCCTGAAGGGTCAAATGAGGACTTTTCGGAACTAGTGGATTTTGCTTAGTGCATCCAGATGCTGGGATTTTTGTTAATTGATTAAAATAATATTTAATTCAAATTTTGCATTCAAAACATTAAAATGGTGATTTTCTTCAATAATTAATTATTGGCGCCTCTTTTAATGTTTAATCTCAAATTCGCATGTTAAAGCTGACTAAATATTTTAATATTATTTTATTCTCGAGACTCTGAGTCAGTCCCAGTTGAACTGGAGGAGGTCCAATCAGAAGACTTCTTTTGTTAGTCAGGGTTTAAAGCTTGCAATGGCGCCATTATGGCACGAATTTCTCTATTTATTCAAGTCTGGCGCCATTTCTCATTCATCCAACTTGAGCAAAGACGAATTCCTTCCTGAGTTGGGCGAATTTTCATCAGCGGTCAGTTGCGAAGACATCAAAAACATTCTTTTGCAAATTGTTGTACCCCAAAATTAAAATTTTTGTTACACTTAGGCATTTTGAACACTTAGGCATTTTGAAGAAATGAGTAAAAGTCTTGTTAAAGCAGTCAAAAAGGTCAAAATTTGGTGTGAATGTCATGAGGGGTTAAGCATAAAGGTACACAAATCTCGGCCGATCTGGGTATGCTAAGAGTAGCTTAATCTACAAAACCCAAATCTCAGTTTTTCATCCCTAAATTTTAGGAAAACTGCTATTTTTAGAAATTTTTTGAAATTAGTAACGTTTTCTGGGTTTTTCTAGGTTTCTTTGAAAATGGATACTAGCAAAACTTTCTAAAAATAGAAAGTTGGTCCGTCAGGGTCCAAACTGATTTTGATTGGCTCAAAATACATCTACATCAGGCTGGTGCAGTCAGAATCTCAAAAATAATCAATTTTGCCCTAGTGGGTCTATTCTACTTTTTCAGAAGCATATATGGAGCTCCGAGGTCATCAATGGAGGTCATTCGACTACCAAGCGTCAAATTCAACATTCGAAGCATTCGACAGAAGATGAAATGATGAACATGCACGAAGAACGTGGAAGAAAAGGGAAAAATGATGAAAATTTTCTAACTCTAGTGACTTTGGGCGCCCCAGGTGAAGAAGGGCGCCCATCTTTTTAGGGCATTAGATGACAAAATTAGGGTTTGTGCCTCCAGTCAAACTTGTTCAGTTCTCTGCCAGCTCCGCGACGAATTCAATAGCGCAGTTATCAGGTTACTCAGTCATTCGGAATTCAGCGTTGAACGAAGGTATCCTAACTAATGTCAGAACATAGAAAAATAAAAA
>VDFB02003687.1:0-20812 GCA_007258455.2 Sequoia sempervirens | reverse complement strand
GGCTTGTCCTTAGAGAATTTTGATCCTTTGGTGCATGTATGCTTTATTTCTCTTACCTCCTCATTAGATTTAGTTTCTTCATCTTCTAAAACAACATAGACTATAGTACGCTTTTCTTTCTTCCTCTTTCCTTCTCTACCAGATGGCTTAGCTTGAGCTTTCACTAGGATTGCTTTCTTTGGAGGACTAGATGAGAGAGTAGAGCTCCTTGTGGATCTATTTCTGGTAGAGGATGTTGTCGGACTAGTAGATTCAGTTCTATCTAGCTCTCCTATTTTATCTTGTTCTCTTCTCCTCCTAGCTTCTCTCACTACTTCAGTTGATATCCCCATGCTTTCTACAAAATCTTCCACTTCTTTTCTCACTTTTCAGATTATCATAAGCTTCTTCAATTGAGTATGAACTTCCAAATATTTATCTTCAAAGGTACCAAACCTTTCTTCTGTTAGATCCTTAGGTTTACTTAATAGGTGTTGAGCATATAGCTCCAAGATGTGTTCCTCAACCTCATAGCCCATAGGTATTATCCACACTGTTCTAGGTTCTACAGCTTCCATCAAACATTGATCAATATCAGCCATGAAGAAAAAAATTTCCTTGTATTTATCCACAATAGATGTGGGAATCCTTTCCTTGGCTTGCATCTCATTCTGAAAACTCTTGAAATAAGCCCAAATAGTATTTTTTCTAGCTTTACTATCACCAATGTTGTATAATATGTCTCTGATTTGAACAACTACAGATTTATCACCTTGCCAATACACTTTTTCAATTCCTAGAACTTCATTCATGAAATAAAAGAATAAACACAACAACAGATTCTCAATTAGTTGGCTCTAAAGTAACTCACACAAATCATAATCTACATTTTCATTGACCATCTGATATGCTACATAGATTGTTGTACCAAATACAGAATTGTCCTAGCTGGAGTGATAAATCTTGTACCCAATGACCATAGAAGCAAATATGACATCCACTTCAATAATATCATCAATTTTCATAGCTATATTATCGAATATTGAACCGGTTGCATAAGTAACTATTTGATTCTTCATAGCTTTCAATGTCGGCAACTCACTAGATGAATTTAAACTAGTAACAATCCTTACAGCTTCCTTTGTGATCTTAAAAGGCTGACTTAACCACATGAACTTGACATGCACTTGACTCAATATATACCAAACCCATTCATTTTCTTCAAACATGATAAATTTCATAATTTGAGTGAATTTCTTCTCCTCCAAGGAATTAAATTTAGTTTTTACATGGAGATCTTCTCCCACAATGTGATTGGAGTATAAATTCAATAACTAGGAGCTTCCTAATTGTTCAATGTTTGCATGAATCTATGCCCTATTGTCTTCAATATGCAAAATGCCATATGGAACAAATGAAAATGCAGCTAAAGGTTTTGTTTCAATGGATTTGAACGGGTGTCATTTGAATTTCAGACGGGGTCTATCCTTAATATCCACAACCAACATAGCAACCATTTCCAAAATTTTCAAATTTATGAGTTTTTGAATAAATACCTTTCGCCAGATTAGGGTTTGATCACCGAATCGCCTTCAGACTTGAATCTTTTCCAAATTTTTCCAAAGTTCACTTTAGAGCTCTCCAAACTTCTTCTTCTCAACATGCAATGTGACAAATGAAGGATACAAATGAATTTTTATCACACACCTAACCTTTTCATCGCAATAAATTATTTTACCCTAAGTCTTCCGGATACCCTATTTTCACAGACTGTGAAAGAAAATTCTTCTGCGGACCTTCAAGTTTGCATGAATTCTCTCTACAAGACATTCCAAAACATCTGCACATCACTATCACTAATGCAATCATTGCAATCTTCCACATTCCGGTATCAACTACCAACAAGTGGGTTTAAAAGATTTTCTTAAGAAGTCCCCCTAGGCCAGAGGCCTTAAACTAATTCCCAAAGGAATTATCAAAACTTGGTTCTAGTGTGGAATCATTTCTTGTATCAAAAGGACTCTTCTTCACCCATATCTTCTTTATTTGCTTCCTGATCTCATCTGTAGAAACTTTTCCTTTTCCCTTTTCATCCTTCTACATGTTTTTCCTTTGATTTACTAGACCCTTCCTACTACAAAATCTAGTAATGTGAACGGATTTGTTGCAATTGTAGCACACCACATTTCTTTTTCTAGACTAGTTGTTTCATTGATTTTATCTTGATCTGAACTAGTTAGCAATATGGCCAAATCTATTGCATGTATAACATTTGACATCTCTATTGAAAACGTTGTTTGACACATTTCGCTATCACCACTTTCTATAACACACTCTTATTTGAGGGACTGAAAACAACTCCAAAGAACATTTAACGGACCATCCACTCTCACACTGAGTCAAATTAAGGACTGGAAATAGGGAACGATGGAACTTGAGATGAAGGACACGGAAGGAATGGATGAATATTCAGATTCTGGACATCTTAAAGACTTGTTTGTCACTTTCCAGCCCTTCCAGTTTTACCAGTTCATCAAGCTTAAAGCAGCCATGGTTGAAATTCTCCTGAATTCATTTGCCTGCAAGTTCATTCCCTGAGATCAAACACCACTTTCTGCAAGCTCTTCTTCATTGGCTTTTGATTGAACCACCAAGTCTACCAATGAATCCATTGCATTCACTGCATTATTCAAATTTTGCTCTAAATGACTGAGGCATCTCTCACTCACTTTTCTATCTTCACAATCTCCTTGGTCATCCCCTCATCAACAGATTCCATCTCATGCCTGAATCTGCATTGTCTCTCGAAAACTTTTCACATTCTTCTTCTGTCTTTTCCTTTAGGGCTTGACTTAGTTGTTCACCTTCAATGCTTCTACTCTCTTTCTCCTTGATCTGATCATAGAGTTCCCTTCTCTTCTCCCCTAGACTTATTGATTTTATCTTTCAATGATTGAATGAATTTCTCAACATTCATGAGGCTTGCTTGCAATTCTCGAACTTCAGATTTGGACTAATCAAGATCATCTAGGGCCACCAAAAGTTGTTGACAACTGCTTGAATCCATTGAATCATTTCCTAGATCTTCCCCAAGCTTTTAAACTTCTTCTAAGGAACTAGGATCTGATACTAATTGTTGGAATTAAGGAACACTGAGAGGTGGGGTGAATCAATGTTCTACATTTTTTAACTTTATTAATTTGATCTTTAAAGAACTTATAACATTCAACCAAAAGAAAGATGCATGAACATAAGAAAAACAAACACAACACCATAACACAAGGATTTTTTACATGGAAACCTTGTTAGGCGAAAAACCAGGGTGGAGGTCAATCCACAATATAATCTAAGTATACTCAAAAAGTGTTTACAAAACGAATGCACATGCATTCAGGAACACTACCTAGAGCTCACTACTCAAATACAAAAGGAAGACTCACTACCTTAAAAAAATATTTGGAATACATCCAAAAGATTTGAACTAAGAAAATAACATCTACTAATGCCTGATTACAGTTTCAGTTAAGCACATCAATCACATTCTTGATCTTCTGTCTAATTCTGCTCTTTTGCTCTGTCTTCTTTAATTCACATCACAAATCCTTTTATGCACAAGTGAAACTATGCATAATTTCTCTACAATCCTTCTAACTTTTGTACACACACCAACACACTTCGTACATACATCCAAATGATATAAATGATCACTTATATATATCCACAACTAAATATTTAATCGCTACATGTCGACTTCAACAAAATAGAAAATATTTACAAACTATCGGCTCAAATCATGAATAATTTTCAATGCACACAAATCAAAGATGGCCACAACATAGTGAGGACCCAAATCAACATGCTCGAACACAAAAACACTTAAACAATTACTATGTGAATATCCACAATACGCTACATACACCGGGTCAACCTTTTTGCATTGTTAAATAGAAAAATAATCAACTAGATCTTCTAACTTTCACACTGATCGATACGAGGCTCTAAGATTCAAGGATAACATAGATCATATAACAAAAAACCTTCCCTAAGATCCAAATCTCAAAATGATAAAAAAAATTTTCATATGAATCCATGAACACAATTTTGTTAGATGCTCTGTTCTAGTTTGACAAATAATTATTGATCTTCAATTTGACTTCTGGTATGAGCAAATACTGACGTACGGATCAAATCACTGACTAGGGTTGCCATCAATGACAACACTAGATGACATGTGTATTTTCTCTTGACAACAACACAACCTATAACTACATCAACAATAGTAAGTAATCAAATAAATAAAACTTGCTAATAAGTAAAACAAGCCAAACAAGAAAAGTAAAAATAAAAGATTATGAAATCCGCTGAGAGGTGTGAAATAGTTGAGGACTGAAATAGATATCAACTATGGTAATTATCTAGTAGACTCCCATAGATATATAACATTATAGTTGAAGCATTGAGATCCCTAATTGAAGAATTTGGTAAAAATGAAACAAGAGTATCACTTAATCAAAGAGATGTTCTAAAAGAGAGAATTAGATTTCAAAAGTGTGATCCATGTCCAAAGAATTTTTTTGATATGAAGCAAATGCATTTTTTTTGAAAATTTGTAGAGATGTTTCCTTAACTAAAAATTATTCAAAGGTATTTTGAAATGGAAAAAATATTTTTATGTCAAAATAAATAACACATACACAACATTTTTTTGTAGAGTACATACTTATTTTTTTATAATTATGATGTTTATCAACATATATGTGTAGGTTTGCATACTAGTGAAGTTTTGCATGAGTATATAATAAAGAAAAATAGTGAAAAATAGTGAGTATAAATATACTAGTATATCAATTTATGTATATTTTTTGAGAGAATATAGTGTATGTGTATGTAGGAAATACCCATAGAGATTGATGGTTGGAATTAAAAATCAAGTTATACAAGGAAACACTTTCACTTAGTAATATCATTTCAATTATAAAATTTGTAGATAATTATACACTACAGCTATAGAATGAGGTTTATTCACAAAAATAAAAAATCCTTTAGGTTGCTATATTTATGTATATAGATTTCATTCATGCACTTGAAAGTACAAAGAAAGATAGGAATATCTTCACAGAGTATCATTTTTATATCAATTATGATCACACTTATTCTACAGAGTTTATGCAAGGTTACTTTTAGATGTACATTATTTGGCTAGCAAGAATATCAAATTTAGTTAACATATCATATGGTGATATAATTGTGCATTTTAGTTCAACAACTCTGTAATGCTCTTTTAGTTGAGTAGGATGCATAAGATGAGGAGTGTTCAACATATATGGAATTTCTCATAGGCCATGAATGGGAAGGGGGAGAATTATGGTGCAAGATAATAAATTAAAAGAGCCCTACCATGATAATATTTTAAGTATAAATAAAGTAAAAAGTTGATAGATGTGACATCTATCATTGAATGATGTTTTTCTAGGTAGTGAAGGTAAGTCTATAGCTCAATTTTTTTGGGTTGATAGATGAAGCTCTAAAATTTTAATGTATGAGAATTGTTGTACAATGATGGGATCAAGTGAGATCCACTCTTTTATAAGATTAAATTAAATTTCATGGACTATATATATGAGGTAGATGGTATGATTTTGTTCTCCATGTACAAATCCCACTTGATATGTATCAACTTTTCAAAGAACTAAAACTCATAAAGAAAAAATCATTAGTTAAATTAGAATTGTTGGAAATATGTGCCTCAATCTCACAGGCTGAAACCTCTGGAAGAGCATAGTCAGTGTGACATCCATCTTGTTTGGCCGACTAGGAGCTTTGGAACCTTGTGAAAAGTTCTAGTTGTTGAGACCTTGTCACTATCTTGCCGACTGGTGTTGTCATTGTGACTTGTGGCATTCACTGTAACCTTCTGGCGAGGGGAGATCTCTAGCTGACAGGCCACTCTTATCGTATATCGAGGAGACTCTGGGTGACAAGCGGTGTCGGGGAGAGTCTTGGACATCTGGTATGTCTCATACCAACAAGAGAAGTCTTTCTGATAGTTATACACCTATGGTCATCAGAGTAACTCATGTGTTTCGGGATGAAGTCTTATCGATATGGAAAGTCTCACCGATAGCATTACACTCGGGGTCATCGAGGAGAGACTTGAACACTTGGTGAGAACTCTTGGCGATGGGTGTTTGTCTCGCCATCGATGTTATAGTTTTTTATCGGTATGACTCCTGGTGACTGGTGGTCTCGAGGTAACTTGGGGACTTCGGTAAGAACTCTCAGTGGTAGCGGTAAGTCTTGCCGACTGTTGGTCATTTTGGAATGACTTGAAGGCTCGGTATGATCTCTTGGTGAAGGATGATGGTCTTGCCGAATAGTGATACAAGTGATGATCATCGGTATGAGGTCTTGGTGACAAGGTGAAGTCTGAGCGATATTTTTCTAAACTCAGTGGAACCTCTTGCCGATAGTGATGACTCTTGGCGACATCGATGGTTAAGTCTTGTGGCATCGGGGAGACATGGTTAGTGTATCACCGACATGTGAATACTCTTTTGAATTCCTTTGACCAATTGACCATCCTACGTGGTTTTTCCTTGAGCAATCAGAGAGTAGAATGGGAACTGCTAGCAATTGGACTGTTGCGGCCATTACTGAGAGGAAATTCAATAGACAGGGACATCATGGATATACTCAGATATGGAAGATGGTGATCGGTTCGATGTTTGGTTCGATGAGTGATCAGTGAATGTAATTTTGAGAGGATTGTAATTTGAGTGTTCTGTAGCAAGGTTGATCATTGTGAATGCTGTTGTAAACTAACATCAGAAAGATAAGTCTAATATCTGTATGTAATTCTTATTACTGTAATACAAAGTGACTTCTCTTGGTGTGGTGGGTTTTTCTCCCATAAGGGTTTTCCCATGTAAATTTTGTGTTCATCTGTGTATGATTATTTCTCTATTTCTATTATTGCTTTAAAGTGTATCTTAATTGGACTGTAATTGAAAATTTAAAAGTATCTCTGCATTCTTCCCTGAGGTTTTGACATTAGGAGAGTTGCTTCCGCACTTAGCTTTCCTTACAAGTGGTATCAGAGCCTGGCTAGTTGTGTTATCCTTGTGGATATGTAGAGTTTTTTGTGTCAATTTTTGTTCAATGGGAGTCTTGTAGAAGTTTGGTAATTTGAATTACAGGTTAAGATGGCAAGCATGTCAGGAAAGATTGAAATTGAGAAATTCAATAGCAGCAATTTTGAGTTGTGGAAACTTAAAATGGAAGATCTGTTAGTGGATCGTGATCTTTGGATTGATGTGTCTGGAACGAAGCCTACATGCATGAAGCAAGAAGATTGGGACCTTGCTGATAGAAAATCTAAGGGGCTAATAAGGCTCTGTTTGGTAGACTCTATTCTTCTAAATGTGCATGAAGAGAAGACTACATCTTCCTTGTGGAAGAGACTGGCATCTATTTATCAAGGGAAATCCTTGGTGAATAAATTGTTCTTGAGAAAGAAGTTGTATGCTTTGAGAATGTAGGAGGGAGGTTCTGTTGCTGATCATTTGAATGCATTGAACATGTTGATTGCACAATTAACATCTATGGGTGTGAAGATTGATGAAGAGGATCACTATATGTTGTTATTGTGTTCTTTGCCAGATTCTTGGGATCACCTAGTGATGGCTATTGGGAGTACAACATCAAGTTTCAAGATGGAAGATGTTGTTGCTTCTTTGTTATTAGAAGAGATGAGAAGGAAATCTTCTGAGATGGCAAAGGAGGGTCTTGCTGTTAGAGGAAAATTGAAAGATAAAGACAAGAAGAAGGACAAGAAGTCCAAATCAAAATCAGAGGGGATATCAAAGTCTCCTGGAAAGAAGTCCAAGGTGAAGTGCTGGAATTGTGGGCAACCTGGTCATGTCTGAAAGGATTGTAAAGAGGAGAAGAAGAAGAAGAATTATTCTTTCAACAATGATTCTTCTCAGAGTGATACAAATGCTTTCATTACAGCCTTGGCTACACAGGCATCAGATGATGTCTGGCCGATTGATTCTAGCGCATCTTTCCACACAACATCTCATAGAGACTGGTTCATGAAGTATGAAAAATATGATGGTGGAAAGGTGTATTTGGCAAGTGATTCATCTTTTGAGATAGTTGTCCGTGGAAGAATCAGAATTCAATTCCCTGATGGAAGAGTGAAGGGAATTAATGATGTAATGCATATACCAGGTCTGGCTCATAACTTACTTTCTGTTAGTATGTTGAATGATATTGGAGTCCAAGTCACATTCTCTGGAAATGGCTACAAGATGACTAGAGGCTCTATGGTGCTAGCAAGAGGTGCTTGTGTTGGTACCTTGTATAAGCTTGATGCACATGCTGTGCAAAGCAATAGTGTCTCTGCCAAGTCATAGAAAGCTACTCTTGGAGGTAAAGAGGAAGAAGTTCCTGATTCTGTAAACTCTATGGAAGTTAAACTTCCAGCAGAAAAGACTATGCTCTGGCATCATAGGCTAGGCCACATTGGTGAAAATTTTTTAAAAACCTTGAAGAATAAAAACTTGGTTGAGGGGCTTGAAGATTGTAACCTCAAATTTGAATTCTGTGAACATTGTATATATGGTACAAACAACACCGTGTTTCATTTTATTCTAGTCCTCACAAATCTTCTGGTTTGCTTGATTATATACATTTGATGTTTTTGGTCCAGTGAATGTTCCTTCTTTGTCTAAGTCAAGGTACTATGTATCGTTTATTGATGATTATTCAAGAAGGGCATTTGTCTATTTTTTGAAAAGTAAATCAGAAGTGTTCAGTCAGTTTAAGGAATTTAAGAACCTTGTAGAAAATCAGACTAGAAGAAAAATAAAATGTTTAAGGATTGATAATGGTGGTGAATTTTTTCGATGATTTCAAGAGGTACTATAAAGATCATGGGATTAAAAGACATAAAACTACACCTTACACTCCGCAGCAAAATGGAGTTGCAAAAAGGTTCAATAGGATAGTGATGGAAAGCACAAGTATGTTGAGTAGTGCTAGCTTGGAGGAGAAGTTCTAGGCTGAGGCAGTTGCTACAGCATGTTACTTGATAAACTGTTCTCTAAATTTGCTCTTGTTGAAAAAACACCTTTGGAAGCATGGTCTGGTAAAAGCCCTCTTTAAGACATATTCGTGTTTTTGGCTATGAGGCATATGCACATGTGTCATATGAGAAAAGATCTAAACTGGAGAAAAAGGCTATCAAATGTAATTTTATTGGTTATAGTGTTGGCATAAAAGGATACAAGCTTTGGAATCCTCATACAGAGAAGGTTCTGTACAACAAAAGTGTTATCTTTCTTGAGTTGAAGCCTTCTACCTTGGATCTGCAGTCAGAGACAAATTAGAAAACAAAAAGGATGTAGTTGAAATTCCTCTGACACTAGATAAAGAGGAATTGAAAATTCAAAATGTACCTGAAACTGAGGAGAGCTCAAGTTTTGAGAGTTCTGATGAAGAAGAACAACCTCAGCCTCAGCAAGTGAGGAGGTCAACTCATGAAAGAAAGCAACCTGATAGGTATGGGTTCCCTTTGATAGATTCTACTTGCCTATGCTTTAATTTCTAGCACTGATGAACCTAGGACTGTGAAAGAGGCATTTAGAATGTCTGATTGAAAATCTTGGTTGGAAGCCATGAATGAAGAAATGGCATCATTAGAAAAGAATGATACTTGGAGTTTGGTGCCCTTGCCTAAAGGTAGAAAAGTTGTGGGCTGCAAATGAGTATTTAAAAAGAAAATAGGTTTGGATGGCAGTGTGGAAAAATACAAGGCGAGGTTGGTTGTGAAGGGTTATTCCCAGGTAGAGGGAATTGATTATGGGAAGATTTTTCTCCTGTAGCTAGGCTGATGTCCATTAGATTTCTTTTGTCACTTGCAACAGTGGTATGACTTAGAGGTTGAATAGATGGATGTGAAGACAACATTTCTTCATGGTGATCTTGAAGAAGAGATTTATATGTCCCAGCCTGAGCACTTTGTGGAGAAAGGAAAAGAGAAACTTGCAAGTTAAAAAAGTCTCTGTATGGGTTAAAGTAGTCTCCTAGAATGTGGTACCAAAAGTTTGACACATTTGTTTTGTCATTGGGATTTGTAAGATCAAAATTTGATCATTGTGTGTATTACAAAGCTGAAAGTGATCAAGTTCTTATTATTGCTCTCTATGTTGATGATATGTTGTTCATAGGCAATAGTAAGTTGATGATTTCTGATCTTAAGTCTCAGTTGTCTACTAAGTTTGAAATGAAATATCTTGGTGCAGCAAGGTATATTCTAGGGATGGAGATAACTAGGGACATGAATAGTAGAAAACTTTGGCTCAGTCAGATTAAGTATATCGAGACTGTTCTAGAGATATTTTGCATGAATGATTGCAAGCAGCTAGTTGTTCTAGTTTTGCAGGGAACAAAGCTATCTATTGAAGACTATCCAAAATCTCCTACTAAGATGGAGGACATGACCAATGTACCTTATTCTAGTGTGGTTGGAAGTCTTATGTATGCAATGGTCTGTACAAGGCCAGACATTGCCCAAGTAGTGGGAGTACTTAGTCGGTTTATGGCTAATCCTGGAAGGACACATTGGGATGTTGTGAAGAGGGTATTCAGATATTTGAAGGGAACTTCAGAATATGCTTTGTGCTACCATGGGAACTTGGTTGAATCACAGAGGACTCTCAGCATTCTAGGCTATGTGGATTCTGATTGGGCAGGGGACATTGATAGTAGAAGATCCACCAGTGGATATACTTTCATGTTGAATGGTGGTGTAGTTAGTTGGATGAGTAAGCGGCAGGCTATAGTCGCTTTGTCCACTACAGAGGCTGAATACATGGCAGCACACATGCTTGTAAAGAAGCAGTTTAGTTAAAACATTTGTTTTCTAACATTGGTTTTGATGTAGGGAAAATAACAATTTATTGTGACAGTTAGAGTGCTATTTATTTGGCAAAGAATCATACTTTCCATGCCAGGATGAAACATATAGATGTACAGTATCACTTTGTATGAGATATGGTGGAGGATGGAAATGTTTCGTTAGAAAAGGTGGATACTCTGGAGAATGTTGCAGATGCATTGATGAAGCCGGTGAGCACAGACAAGTTCAGGTGGTGTGCCAATTCGATGGGCCTTAGTGCCCATGAATTTCAGTAGTTTCGTTATGCTCTGGAGGTGCCTATGTGATCTTCGTCAAGTGGGAGATTGTTGGAAATATGTGCCTCAATCTCATAGGCTGAAACCTCTGGAAGAGCATAGTCGGTGTGACATCCATCTTGTCTGGCCAACTAGCAGCTTTGGAACCTTGTGAAAAGTTCTGGTTGCTGAGACCTTGTCACTATCTTGTCGACTAGTGTTGTCGCTGTGACTTGTGATGTTCACTGTAACCTTCTACTGAGGGGAGATCTCTGGCCGATAGGCCACTCTTATCATATATCAAGGAGACTCTGGGCGACAAGCAGTGTCAGGGAGAGTCTTGGATGTTCGGTATGTCTCATACTGACAAGAGAATTCTTGCCGATACTTATACACCTGTGGTCATTGGAGTAACTCATGTGTTTCAGGATGAAGTCTTATCAATATGGAAAGTCTCATCGATAGCATTACACTCGGGGTCATCAGGGAGAGACTTGAACACTCGGTGAGAACTCTTGGCGATGGGCGTTTGTCTTGCCGATGTTATAGTTTGTTATTAGAATGACTCCTAGTGATTGGTGGTCTCGGGGTAACTTGGGGACTTCGGTAAGAACTCTCAGCAATAGCGGTAAGTCTTGCCGACTATTGGTCATTTCAAAATGACTTGAAGGCTTGGTATGATCTCTTGGCAAAGGATGATGGTCTTGCCGAATAGTGATACAAGTGATGATCATCGGTATGAGGTCTTGGCGACAAGGCTAAGTCTGAGTGATATCTTTCTGAACTCGATGGAACCTCTTGTCGATAGTGATGACTCTTGGAAACATCGATGGTTAAGTCTTGTGGCATCGGGGAGACACGATTAGTGTCTCACCAACATGTGAATACTCTTTTGAATGCCTTTGACCGATTGACCATCCTACGTGGTTTTTCCTCGATCAATCAGAGAGTAGAATGGGAACTGCTAGCAGTTGGACTGTTGCAGCCATTATTGAGAGGAAGTTGGACTGACAGGGACATCATGGATATACTCAAAGATGGAAGATGGTGATCGGTTCGATGTTTGTATGAACAGTTGGATGTTAGTTTGATGAGTGATCAGTGAATGTAATTTTGAGAGGATTGTAATTTGAGTGTTCTGTAGCAAGGTTGATCATTGTGAATGTTGCTGTAAACTGACATTAGAAAGATAAGTCTAATATCTGTATGTAATTCTTATTACTGTAATACAAAGTGACTTCTCTTGGTGTGGTGGGTTTTTCTCCCGTAAGGGTTTTTCCACGTAAATCTGGTGTTCATCTGTGTATGATTATTTCTCTATTTCTGTTATTGCTTTAAAGTGTATCTTAATTGGACTGTAATTGAAAATTTAAAATTATCTCTACATTCTTCCCTGAGGTTTTGACATTAGGAGAGTTGCTTCTGCACTTAGATTTCCTTACAAGAATACATTTTATAAATAGTTCAATAAGGAACTATATTTTATTTTATATTGTTTTGTTGTATTTTGCATCATTTATTACATTTTTCTAATTAAACACATAGATCAATTCAAGGAATATTTATGTAGTTATTATGGGTGAAGAATGTAAAGAAGTAATAAATTATTATTTATGTTTTTGTGTTGAGGAAAATAATAAATTGGGTTCACCTATCATATATTGAGAAGAGATTGAGTGTATTATAGGATCAATGGTTGTTAATGGAACATGTCTTAGAAGGTACCCAATGATTTTTTTTAATTTTTGTTTATTTGAGGACTTTGACACACATAGAAGATTCTTCATCATTTTATACTTTTTGTGGCATTAAATATTTAATTGATCAACATGGGGATATATTTTTGAGTAATAAATTATGGAAATTTCAAAAGTCTAACAAGAAAATATTGGATACAATATAGAGTAAAGAAGATCCACAAAGTTTGTTGGATTGATTATATAAGTAAAAAATTTGTATTGTCATGTTGACTTGTACATATTTATAGCTAAAGTTCTTTGTAAGGATTGGGAATTTTTTTTGGAAATACTTTGTACTTTGTACTTGAGGCAATAAAGAAATGTTTTTCAATGATTTTAGCTGATATAGTTGACTAAATGAGATGTTTGTGGTTCTAGATTAGACATAGTTGACTAAATGTGGTGTTGTTTCGAATAATTTTGATGAAACAAATTTCTTCTCATAATTATTTTATAATATATATTTTTAAATGATAGATAAATTAATAAGAATAATTTTAAAATTACTTTGGTTGTTTTAAAAAAAATGTTTTGTCATGTTTTTTCCTAAGTGTGTTAAGTTGGGGCATTATAGGTAGATTATTGTGCATAGTTGTATTTATGGTCTTGCAACAAAAGAATGGAGGATTTTTTAAAACTGTAAGTGTATTTATAAACATTCCAAATCTAGGGTTTGATTAAGATTTAAAAATAATTATTTTTGTTAGGTCCCTTTCTATGGGGGGTTTGGGTCCTAATATATTGGTGGAGGCCTCATAGACAAAAATAGACCTCACTATTGAGACTAGAATTCCCCAAAACCTATGGATCCATATAAAATAAAGCTAGGTTTGGGTTAGTTTTTTATTTTATTTTTGAATTCCTATAACAAGATTGGATAGAATATTACATAATATTAAAATATATAAAGTTTTATAGTACACATAGATGTATGCATGGTAGTTAGAGTTTATATATAGAATATTCTACTACAAAGGGGTCATTGTATGGTCGTCATGAAACACTAAAAAAATATTATTGGGTATACACACTGGAAAATGTCCCGAGCTTGCAAGCAACATTTTATCATTAATTCACCTTCTTCCTAGCATAATTAAATAATTTTAATTATTTAATTATTTTCTAATGTCATATTCCTCTATTAATTAAATAATTCTTAATTATTTAATTAATTTACTTTATCTTTATTCCTCCTTGATTAATTTAAATAAATATCAATTTTATTTAAATTGCATCATTGATTATCCTTTTTCCCTCTATAATTAAATAAATTATTATTTATTTATTTATTTAATTATTCATTAACTTTTTCCCTCCATAATTGAATAAAATCTATTTATTTAATTATTTTATCATTTTCCTCTCCTTTATAATCAACTAATTATTTTATTATTTTATTATTCCTCATTTTCATCCACTCTCTATTGAATAATTATTTTAATTATTTAATATTTAGCATCTACCTCTTCTTCTATAATTAAATAATATTTTTATTATTTAATTATTCATCACACCATTCCCTAAATTAAATAATGCTTTTATTATTTAAGTTACCCTTTTGCTAGCTAAGCTCTAAATCTAAACTATTTTCTTATTTTTTGGTCCATCCTTCCCATCCTTATCTATTTTCTTCTTAATTAATCTTATCCATTGATCACTAGATACATCATAATTCAATCATATGCCTTCATTTGAATTAGGATTTCTATAAAAGCAAGCCATCCATTTCATTTCAACCTTACAATCACAATATTTGAATTTTTTCTATCTTGAGATCTATATATATCTTGCATCAATATCAAGCTTAGCAAGTACATTGCATACTACAAATCTGAGAACAAACAAGTAAAAATGAAGACTAGAAATGGAGGTGATTCAACTATGGCATAGGAAGGGAGATTTATTGCTTTATCATTATGAGTTCTATGTTCATTTGTGCTTCATTATTGGATTAGGTTCATTATTTCTTGAATTAGATAGTTTGTGGTTGTTATTATTAATTTATGCTTATTCCCTTGAATTCTAACCCTATCCACATTTGGTGAACCTGAAGTGAACTAATCAGACTTTTCAAAAAAATTGAAAAGTTTTATTTTTCAGGAGTGCACCATAATTGATTTACACAACAACATAAGTGAGTGTTCGAACAATGCAATAGTTGCACAACACAACACATTTTTTTAGTATAAAGCCGCAACATCTCCCAATATTATGCATCTGACTGTCATTTTGGAAAAATAAATTTTCTGCAATCACTATTGTTTTGGAGTATTTTCTTGGCTGTTGGTTCTCATTATGACATTCTAACAATTTTCTTACATCATATGCATCATCTATTTTTACTTCTTTTTTTGTCAAATTTATGTTTTTTTGGAGTTATAGGTATAACACCACAAGCATTATAGAAACATCACAATTGTTTAGTCATGTGCCATAGTCGCCTTTTGGTTCACTATAGTCACAATTTCATTCACCAAAATTATTTGTTCCTACATGATATTACTGTGACACATTTGAGCCTCTATATGCCATAATTGACTATCATAGCAAAAAGAGCATATAAATATGAGATTTTTATTTTCTACTTTTTGTAATTCTTAGGGTAGAGGTTTCTTGTGTTACTGATATCTAATTTTCAACTTGTGGAAATCATTAGGAGAAATCCTTTTGATCTAAAATAATAATCCAATTTCTTGTAGGGTTTCATTGTGTGTTTGTGATTTTTAAATTAGGAACATTTGGAATTGGTGCTTAAAAAGAACAAGTGTCTTCCATGTTTTGTGTAGTTGCATGTTGTGCTAAATCCCATATTGGTGTGTGCATATTCTCTCCCCTTGTGCTTTGTGTGATCTTGGGTGCATGAGAAACACATAGAAATCTCTATTTCTTATAGTAGTGAGGCATTCCTTTAAGACACATCATAACAAAGAACTCAAAGGGGACAACCTCAAGCACATTTCCCAGTGGGCTATATTAAAAGGGTGAAGGTGAAAGTTAGTAACTATATATGGTAAAGTTATACCACATGTGGGTTGATTAGAGGCTTTAGTGTCTCAAATCTAAAGTAAACCACTACTTTTCATGGCAGTCCCCCACTAGAAACCTATTATTTTAGATCCTAAGACTGATTTTGGTCATCTTCTATTGTTGGTGCATCAAGATAACACCATCCCGATAAGTTACTTACCATGTTGAATTCTTGGTTGAGATGGAAAGGTCCCTTGTTTGGAGTTACTCCTTTCAGGGCAAGAGGTGTAAAGGTGGTACATGACCTTGGAATACTCTTGCTTCACCCACTCCTTGTTCATGGATTACATCACTCCCTCAGGGGTGAGGTAAGCCCAACTATATTAGATAAACCCTATTACTACTAGCTAGGTTGTGCTTGTTTGTATTGTTTGTGAACCAAATCCATGTGAGTTTTGTGGATGAAAACTTGTGAAATACTTGCTTACCAAGAAGTTAAAGAGTCAAAATTAGCCAAATCTATTTTTCAAGTTTTTTTGTGTTTTATGATCAAATCTAAACTTTCCAAAAATGGAAAACAACTTAGAAAACATCAAGTTAGGGCCAAAAGGTAGAACTCCACAATCGTGAGATAGCACATTAAAATTGTTAGATGTCTTAGGAAGAAAAAAACCTACATTTATCTATGCATTATAATTAATTGGTCCCGCACCACAATTGATTGGCCTTGTACCACATCTATAGCTTTAAACACTATAATTGTCAGAATCAAATTTTTGGGGAAAATATCTGTACATCCAAATTTTAGTTTCCTTATAGACTATGATTGTCCACTCTGTTCAGTGACTTGTTTAGGTTCAGTCAATTCATTCACAAAATTTCATCATTCACCTTAGGTTATCTTGCATAGTCCTAGTTTGCATACACTATATCTTAGCTTCATTTCCACACCATTTGTGAGTCTTGATATTAGGAGGCTTATCATACTATTGAGTAGACCATTAGTCTCACTTTTAGGCATCTTGACCTTATCACTCCTATCATCTATCTTAACTTTAGGTTGGGCCTACAATTCATGTGTCTAGTTTAGGTTCACCTCTTATCAATCATCATCATCATCATCATCGTAATAATCACCATCATCTTGGTTTATCCTCTTGAGGTCTTGACATTTAGAGCTATTACTTTTGTTCATCATAGTTTGCTCTGCATCCTCTTTTAAGGTTCAAGATTGCATACCCAATCCAAGCATAGTCATAGTCATAGTTCCATTAGCACTTTTCATCCTAATCATAGTCATAGCTTCATCATCATTTTTGCATATCAAAAATTTTCTCATATTTTGCATTGTCATCCTTATAGTCCAAAAATTCCAAAAACATAACATAGTGTCATTATCATCTTCCATTTTCATCCTTAGTTTACATCTCCATCTTAGTTGCATACTTTCCAAAAGTATCAACATCCAAAAGTCACAAAGGAAATTGAAAGACATGGATAACTCATATGACCCATATATCAATCCAACTAGTAAAATGAACTTTGGGTCAACATCAAACCAATTTCAACCAATACAAAGTGAAATTTCAAATACATTTAACAATTTTAAATTGAAGGAAGTTAACCAAAATATAACACCTAAGGAAATTGAAGAAGCTTCCCAAGATCCTAAGATGGTGCAAAGTATAGAGGAACTAGTCAATGCAGATCCTAATAATTTTTTCTTGCACTTTCTAAGAAAGGCACTAAGATCCCCTTTGATTTTGACACTTCCACAATTGTAGAAAAAAAAAACTGAAGGTCTTGGTCACAACATAGTTTTACAAGGTCAATCATCCTCACAACAAATGCACACTAGTTTGCCACTCAGGGGAAAAACACATAATTTGACAACTACACACATCCACTATCCTCCATCATTTGGGACCAAAAGAAAACATGTGACATCTCAAGAACCAACTCTTACATTTAATAATACATTTCCTTCATCCTCTAGTACCATGGGTATGACTTTTGCAAATCCATTTAGCACAACATCCACTCAAAATACTGCACCATCAACCAACACCAACACAAATAAAAACACAAACCTACCAACAAAAATAAGAAGGATTCACATTTCCACACCAAGAGTGAAAACCAAAATGACCAACACTACACCAAACACTAACATGTATTTTGGGTCACACTTGAACACCAACCAACCTCCATGATGACATGTTATTCTAAACAACAACTTCACACCACAACCTCAACACATAAACTCAACTCCATCACAACATCAAACCACTACCAATACCAATACCATGTTCACATCTCACTTCCAACAAGGAAATCAAAATCTTTGCAATCAAACAACCATCTCAACACATTTAAATACAACACCAACTCTCTTGTACAAAGTTAACCAAATATACCACCATCACTAATGGTAACTTTGATGCAACAAATAGAAGCAATGCAACAACAAATGGAAAAGATGCAAATGGGTACAATAAAGAAAACATACACAATGGAGGAATTATGCCCTAATCCCTTTGATAAAAGCAAATACATTCCACCTTTCCCACCACACTTCAATGTTCCAAGGTTTAACAAGTATAAGGGGAAAGAAGATCTAGTAGAACACATAAGGGAGTTTAACACAACATGTATGGACATTGCTTTTGAGCCTATGTACTTGATATGATTATTTCCACATATCCTTTCAAGGTAGGCTCTAGAGTGGTTCACACATCTTCCTCCTCGGATAAGAACATGGAATGAACAAGCCAACAAGTTTATCACACACTTTTCCTATAACATTGAGAGTGAAATGACCTTATCAAAATTATTTACAACCAAACAAACGAAATGGGAGTCACTTACATCATTTTATCAAAGGTGGTGAACTATGTCCAAAAAATGTACTTATCACATACCAAAAAAAATATTGGTCCCTATCTTTGTAGAAAACCTCAAAACAAAATTGATGATTCAACTTCAAATCCATTTTTGCAACACATTTGAGGATGTCATTGAAAAGGGAGTCTCTACTAAGAAATATCTTGTTTCAAAAGGACTAGTCAAGATCTTCAAAGAAAACCAAAACACTCCTAATGACAAGGGTAATGTTATGCCTTGCATAACCACCCCATTTTATTCTGGAACAAAATGGGTCCCCCTTTTTCTTTCATTTTCTTTGCCTTTGGTTGTCTAGTTTGGTCTTAGGAGTTCTTTTGTTTTCCTCCTAAGTTTTGTCTTTTGTTTTGTCAAATTTTGGTTCTACCTCAGCTAGAGCTGGGTTTCTTCTTGCTAAAATTGAAGGCATGATGAACAATAGTGTATTTTATATGCTTTGAGGGCTAATGGAGGCATTTGTGTTGTAGGATTAAATCGTACACCTGATGGTATTTCTCAAGGAACTTAGTTGGAAAGCATACCTCAGTCAAGTTTGGCATAAAATTCCTCTAAGGAGAAAGTCAGTGAGATTCTCCAGATGTCTTGCCAAATAGTAGTGGTTCTATTCATTTGAAATATACCAGTCGTCCAGACATTTTTATCACCATGGGTTTTTATATATCTAGTCGACCAAAAGAAGTCTCACTGACCATTGCACACAAGGCTAGCATCGTTGAAAGAATTTGGGTCCGGGAAGAAGTCTTCCCGATTGATGGAAGTCTCAGCGAAAGGGTGTAGCATCAGTATGAGGTCTGGTCAACAAATAGACGTCTTGCCGAAATGGGCCGGCATTGGGGAGAGTGGTTTGTGTTCGCTATGAGGTCCTACCAACAAATGGGGGTCTCAGCGAAAGGTTGTGGCTTCAGGGTAAGGTCTCACTGACGGTGTGAGGTCTCGCTGAAGTGGGATGGTTTCAGGGAGATGTCCTACTGACACGGGGGAGTCTCACCTAAATGTTTGAGTTCACCATAATTTCTGGCCGAATGGAGGAAGTCCCACTGAAGGATGGTGCCTTCGGTGTAATGACTCATGCTCGATGAAAGGTCCTCCTAACAATGGGGAGTCTTGCCGATAGCGATGGACTTTCCAATGGAAAATGGACATTGGTATGACTCTTAGCACCCATTATGACCTCTTAGCGAGTGTGATTGTCTCGACGATGAAAGGGGGGATATTGCTATAACTCTTACTGCCCGCCATAATGTCTGGCTGACTTGCTGGAGTCTCACCGATAGGAGGTGTCATCGCTATGAAGTCCCAGTGACCAAGTGGAGTCTCACCAAATAATGATGCCTTCGGTATAATGTTTTGAGTTTGGGGAGAAGTCCCACCGACTGCTAGAGGTCTCGACAAAAGAAAGGTTGCTCGAGGAGAAGTCTTCTCGACTCTCCGGAGTCTCGCCGAAAGGTGGGGGCTTCGCTATAATGTCTTGCCGACCGGGGAGAGTCTCGCCGACATCGAATGATATCGGTATAACATCTTTCCAACTAGATGGAGTCTTCCCAAAATAAAATGAGCTTGCCAAAGGATCTTGAGTTTGGCATAATGTTTGGCTGACTCGAAGATGTCTTGCCGACTGATGAAGCTTTCACCAAAGGATGAAGGGCTCGCCGAGACTCTTGGCTCAATGGTTTGGACTCGCTATGATGTCTTCCCGATAGCGATAGTATGGGTGACAAATTTATGTTGTGGTATAACTCTTGCACACTCTCTATGACCTCTCGCCGATAACGACTATCTTTCTGATGGTTTTTGTGATATCGATATAACTTTTGCATTCGATATGAGGTCTCACCCACAATTGTATGCTATGTCGATGTTGCTGTAGAGTATAATTGCATCGGGGAGACATGACAAGTGTCTCACAAGTGTCTCACCGACATGCAATTATACTTGAAGAAGCCTTTGACCACCTGGAAAGCCTAAGTGGCATGCATTCAACCAATTAGAGGGAACTAAAGGTGAACCATTGGCAGTTTAACTAATTGACTACCCCTGTGAAGAAGATC
>VDFB02003686.1:0-121523 GCA_007258455.2 Sequoia sempervirens | reverse complement strand
ACACAAACAACGTCATTTGATAATAACCTATCAATTGACCAAAAAAAAAAATAGACCAATTTTTTTCTAAATGACCTTCCACATCTCTTCGGCGTACCCATTGCACACCAAGGTGCTATTTGCTAGTTTTACGCGTTTTCAGAGGCTAGGTACTTATGAGTTGACAACTCAAGTGATACCTATCCAATTTGAAAAGTCGAATCAGTTAATCCTACGATCAATATTAAAAAAAGAAAAGAGAAAAGGTCCCGAGAGGCACGGAACGGGAACGGAAAATAACAACGACGAACTAGTCTTCCATGATCCATAAATCCGCCACTCATCGCTGCAGGGTCCGTATACTTTTAATCATTCCACTCAATAAGACTGGTCTTCTGCACAAATCTCACATCTACATATCCATTCCACAACCCACAATTGGATGCAGGTAGGAAGAAGCGTGTTAAGCTGCGTGCTCAAATAGTACACCTTGGTAATAACTACCACCGGAGTTTATATATCAGGTCAAATTTAAGAGGTCGTGACAGTAAGAAATATCCATATGGTGGTCTAATCATGTACTAATATTCTCTATCCTAGTGTCTCGGTCATTGTACAATCCTGTTTTTTCCTGCTAATAGTGGCACCCACGATCGCGAGTCCTGCTGAAAATGATAAGAAGCTTCTCGCCAAATGGGAAATTCATGTGTAGGAGCAGCTTTGAATAGCAGAAGCCGTTTCCTCAACAGCATTGCAGAATCAGTTCCATCTCAGTACTGGAAAACAGGGGAGGCAGGTTTGCCAGAGCAAGAAATTCCAGAGAGCAATCCGAAGGAAGCACCCACAACTGTCAGCATTCCAGATCGGGCCAACACAGTCGTAGAAGAGTCTCCGAAAATGAAAAGGTTTGGGGATGGTGCCCCTTCTCTCACATCCTCTGTTTTAATGCACAAGACTGAGAACCTCAGAGATCTGTACAGCGTGGGCAGAAAATTAGGTCAAGGCCAATTTGGTATCACGTATTTGTGTATTGAAAAAGGGACTAATAAGGAGTATGCTTGCAAATCCATTGCGAAGAGGAAGCTTTTGTCTATTGAGGATGTGGAGGATGTGAGGAGGGAGATTCAGATAATGCACCATTTGTCTGGGCATCCCAATGTGGTGACCATAAAGGGTGCCTATGAAGATGTGGCATCTGTTCATTTGGTCATGGAATTGTGTGCTGGTGGGGAGCTGTTTGACAGGATCATTGAGAGGGGGCATTACAGTGAGAGGAAGGCTGCTGAGCTCGGCAGAACCATCGTGGGTGTGGTGGAAGCATGCCATTCTTTGAACGTTATGCATAGAGATTTGAAGCCTGAAAATTTCTTGCTTGCTAGTACAGATGAAGACGCCGCTCTCAAGGCTACTGATTTTGGGCTGTCGGTCTTCTTCAAGCCAGGTTGGTTGGATGGATCTTTTTTCCTTAATCTTCTTCTTTTGTTGTTTGAATCCTCCGGCTGCAATTTAATAATAGCAAATGGTTCATTATTACCATTTTTGTTTTATTCAGAAAATCATGGGTGGACTTATGGGGCGTGTGTACCCATAATTGTTAGGGCACAACCTTGCCGCATGTCCACAGGGAATATGAGAACCCTTACTGTGGTTAGATGGATTTCATTTTACCGTTTTAATAGTTGTACAACATTTCACTTTATGTGAGAAACCGATCAGAGATATTTATTTTTCCCTATTAATCAAAGTGCAGTTTTCCGCTTTAGCTGAGAGCTTTGTTAACTCCTTAGACCAACATTTTTGCATTGAGGGCATGCCTGCAGAAATCGGGTTCATTTTTGGGATAATTTTGATGCCCACAGTGATCTGGGTCACTGTCGAGATAAGTTTGCTGTCTTATCACTAGACCACGGCCTGACAGACTTTTCTTTAATTTTGTAGCAATCTGTCTATTAGAGATGCAGCTATCGTCAAAGTCATCTGATTCATCCGTGTGACCTTGGCACAAATAAATTCTGAGAAAGATCAGGAGCAAAGAATCTTCTGATAAGATTGATTCAACAAATAGATGCAGATTTTTAATTTGTTTTCGATTAATTAGTGAGGGATTGATAGTGGTCCTTGCTCAAGAACAAAAAAAGTTACAAAAATGGTCATAATGACTGAAATACAAAGGCTACAAGAGCAAACAGCCAAGCCAACCAAACAAGACCAAGTCAAAATCCACCACCACTTGAGGCCAAAACTGACAAAACAAAGTCACCAAAGCAGACCGCAGATGAGATACCAGCAGCCTATTCATAAACATCCTAGTTGCCAACGCCATTGGCTGAATCCATACTCCAACCGTCCAAGTCAGTGATTGCCACTTCCTCTCGGCCATTCTGATCAGCCTCAGGAGAAGCTCCCACACAAGCAGAGTCAAGGTCACAGAGTTTCACCCTGTGAAATGGCTCCAAATTTTTTTTCCCAACTGCAGCCGACCTTTCGCCCATTATGGCAGATTGAAAGGACTTGAAACCTCTAGGCATCCACGAGAATGGGGTTTATAAGACTATCTATCACTGTGCATAAATCCAGACAAAAGAATGTATGTTCCTTAAATTCTCTGTGTACAGTCAGAATTTCCTGTTTCACCAAACAGACATCCCCCATTGAAGTTGGGGATTTTATATCTTGTGGCTTGACGAGTGGCTCCTCCAAATCCTCACCAGCTGGTTCCATAGCTGCAAACTGGGAAGGAAGGCAGATTTACAGGAGTCACAGTTGAATCTCCACCACAGGGAAAATAGATATAGATTAATTGCTTTTATTGATAAAATAAATTTTGATGAATTAAATAGGGGAGATCAAGTTTACCTTGGCAAACTTACTCTCTTTATTTAAAATAAATAAATTCAAATACCAATTACAAAAATTGTCAAATTTGGTGACTTTAGGCCATCAGTTATGTTGAGACATCATGAATATTTTAAGCAGTCAAATTAATAATGGCAACATTTTCTCATTGGGTGATGCTAAATGTTGTAACTGCTCATTTATGATGCGCCCCCCCCAGCTGTCTGTCTCTTATTCTGGTTTAGCCATCTTTAGAAGTTGAGTGGCAACTGTTGGGTAGTTGGCTGAGACTCTTTTCTTAAGCTGCGTGTGAGTCTGGGGGCTGTGGGGGAGAAGCAGAACATTCTTTGCATGGTCTTCAAGCACTGGAATATGATTATTTTGGTTTTGAATTTGTTGCTGTAATCTTTTTAAAGTTTAGAATAAAGAGAAGTTAATATAGCTGCTTGTATGATTCTCTGTGATTTTATTGTCCAGTTTAATTCGTAATCTGTTACTTGTTGTCTTTCTGTTCTTTATCTGCTAGAACAGCACAGTTTCCCTCGTGCCACAGAAGTGTCTGCATAAGAAAAGAGCTTGGAGTTTGGAAAATAATAGTTTAACATGATGAAACATCTAACTTAGTTATAGAAATATGTGAAGGCAATGATTCTACTCATATATATTATAGATTGTGCTGAATGGTCGATTTAAGAGATTGTCACCCATCCTTTGATTAAATAGAAGCACCAATATTCATAAAAACAATCATTAAAATAATGTACCATTCACTGTTGAATTTAGTATGATTAGCCAAAAAGATGGCATGTGATTATCTTTACCATAGGAATGTGTTTTATCTAATTGATAGAGAACAAAAATTTCATCTTTGTTTCAACCCAACTCACGATTTCTAAAATTATTCAAATCTATAGACACCTCAATAATTTTGTGAGTTTTCCCTGTATAAATGATTACTATGGCCTATCTGCCTTTGATACTAATATAAACAGAACTTGGGGATAACACTTCTCCTCAATTCCAAATGGCCAATAATTCCTCTTGTGCACAGTGATAGAATTCACTATTAATCACCAAATTTCCCTATCCTCTCAGTGAGAGAACCTAATGTAATGGCTGTTTAATTGTAGATCCCCTCTACTTGTCTGTTTTGCTGCTTTGTAGATGTTTGTGGGTGGTGGGTTGTAACTGCTGTTTTGGTGGTTCCTTTTTTGGGGGCTTTGTGACTCCTTATTTGGAGTTTTTGTTGCTAGGTTGCTCTTATCTGGACAATTTTTCCTATTTTTAATTTGGTTTTTTTCTTATGAAGGACAACCTAATATTGCTGTCTCTCCCTTTTTTTGGTTTTCATCTATTATTTAAGATTTATAAAATTGGTCTTTTGTGACGTTTAGCCTATATACTGTTTTAGAAATGCATGATTTGTAGGAACAAAGCATATTATGGAATTTGTTAATAGGGACTGAACAATGTTTTTGAGTTCTGTTTGGAGGGAACAAAGGTTGTATCTACATCGATTTTGGTATCATAGTAGTTTGCGATGGTCCAAAGGGGAGTCTGTGTGAACTGGGGAAGAAGGGGCAGGAGGAATGTAGGCCCTTGAAAAAACATTGGTGAAGTGTTTAGAAGGCTAGAGGCCCTTGAGGCCAGATTGCAATTGGATGAGTCCAAAGAGAAACCAAAGAACATAGTAAATGCTGCTAGGGTATTAGACCCTATTAGACCCTATGGAGAGGCTTATTGAAGCATTGACTAAACAAAGTTCCAAAGTAAAGGTGATTTTAGATTTTAAAGGCAAGCTCAAATCTGATATATTCCTAGACTGGATCTAGGAGTTGGACATGTACTTTGAGATGGAATACATGGACAAATACATGGACAAAGATGATTCAAAAAGAGTGATAATTGCAGCCTCCAAGTTGAAGTTGCATGCAGCCCTATGGTGGGAAAATGTGCAGAGTTTGAGAAGAAGATAGGGAAAAGAAAATAAAAAATTGGCCTAAGTATGTTTAAACATCCAAGAGCTTGATTCTTGCACTTAGATCACCAACAAAAAATGTTAAAAGAATTTCAGAATTTGAAACAAAAGGATTAGTTAGTGTAGACTTATACTAAATAATTTATGAGGTTTCAAGTTCAGATGGATATACAAGAGAGTGAAGGACAAGTGGCAGTATGTGAATGGACTAAAGTTTCAACTTTAAGATGAGCTTGCATTGGCCAAAGGTCCTAATATAGACGAGTCTTATGAATGTGCCTTACAAAGGAGAAATTGAACTGAGAAAACAAAATAGTGAGTAAAAGGGGTGATAGCAATCAAAATAAAGGGAAAGAGGTTTCTTTAGAATGAGTGAAGAGCCAGAAGAAGCCAAGAATGTGAAGGCTGACTTTAGAGAAAGGGGGCGCTTCAAAGGTAGAGGATGAAGACGATTGCCTTTGGAGAGTGGAAGCCCTTGAAGTGTTTTATTTGTGATGAGGCTCATAAGGCCATAGACTGCCCTCAAAACACCAAAAGGGTGATTGTAGCCAAGAAGAAGAAAAACCCTGGTTAGAAGAATAGGAAGTTGAGTTAGGAGAGAACTTGATGTTGACAAGAAACTTAATATCTGGGGACAAAGAAACCCTTGAATTTGATTCGAAAAGGAAGAATGTCTTCTAAACAAAATACAAATGTAAGGACAAGGTGTGTAAGGTGATCATAGATAGTGGATCTACCAACAATTTGGCGAGTTTAGAAATGGTTGATAAATTACAGCTTGCTTGCATTACAAAAGCTAATCCCTGCAAGATTTCTTGGTTAAAGAAGAGTCATAGTGTGCTAGTAGATAAATCTTGCCTTGTTGCCTTCAAATTTGGTCCATGTGTGGATGGAGTGTTTTGTGATGTGGTGTTGATGGATGCATGTCATTTTTTGTTGGGTACGCCTTGGCAATATGACTAGAATGCAATCCATTGAGGTAGAGAGAATAACTATGAGGTTTAGCATGAAGGAAGGGAAACACTCTTAAAATTGTTGAAAGACGTAGGAGCATTTGAAGTGGTAGCTTTGTCTCTTTTGGCAGAAGCTAAATTCAATCTTGTAGAGAAAAATGAAATTCTAGATTAGCCAAGAAGAGAATTGAAGGCAAGTTTGTGAGCAAAAGAGACAAATGATTTGAAGAGTGAGGTACAACCAAAATTCGATGTGACCCACAACAAGATTCAACTAACAAGATTATACGTGAACCTCAAAAATTAGATGTTGAAGTTTGAGTTGACACTATTGGGGTTGAAGAGGATAGTGAATTGTGGGATATGAGCATGATCATAAACAATCTTCCATGGATGTGATAAAAAATAGGGAATAGTGAATTGTGGGATAACTTAGTATGAAAGCAGTGATGTGAAGTATGATTGGAACAAGGGGAAAAATTTCAAGTTTATTAGTGATTACAACAATGATTATTTTATCAATTCTACATTAGTGACTTTGCATGGTTTTAGTAGTCCAATTGAGTGGTGGGATCAACACTAGACTCCTCACATTGGGAGAACTAGGGTTGGAAGCTTTATCAATGGCTCAAATTGTACCAAGGAATCCCAAGAGATTACCTTGATGATAGGTCTGTTGAAAGGTTTGCACCCTCATATTGGTGGCTATGTAGTTCACTTCTTTTGAACCAAGAGCTTTAGACTTTTCAAAGATGGGGAAGTTAATGTAATGGTGATTTAATTGTAGATCCCTTGTACTTGTCTATTTTGTTGCTTTGTAGATGTTCGTGGGTGGTGGGTTGTAACTGTGTTTTGGCAATTCCTTTTTTTGGGTTTTTGTGATTTCTTATTTAGGAGTTCTGGTTGTTGAGATTTTACTAGTGTTTTTGGTGTTGGGTTACTATTATTTGGACAATTTTTCCTATCTATAATTTGGTTTTTTCTTGATGAAGGATAAGCTAATATTGCTGTCTCCTTTTTTCCTTGCTTAAGAACAATATGGTACAAGCCATCCACGAAAAGATACAAGAAATAGAAATGGATATGATGCTATATTGCAACTTCAAGAATAGGTAGTGAACCCTCTACGACTCATGTTACTTATTTTACAATATATTTGTGTTACCAGGCTCTTCACCTTGGTGTCTTGGTCTCGTACTCAACTGTTCTGGTAGTAGTTTGGTGATAGGAACGCATCGAGAGTGGCTAGGGCACATCTGATGTACCCATAGGGAACTTAGAGCAATAGGGATGAGCCTTGGCCGCTCTTGGGTGCTCCTACAACCGACAAGTGTAGTTTTTAATAAAAAGGTCAAAAATGAAAAACTAAATTAGTTTTTAAACATTCATTAAACCCTAAAAAGTTACCAAAATCCATAAACATGTCCATTATGATTGTTTGACAAAAACAAATCTATTTCACACAAATTCATTCTTATTTTTGCCATTTTTACATTTTGGAAAATTGCTGGTATTTTTTGAAGAACAATTACAATGCTAGGGGGACTTTTGGAGTAGCCAGAGGGAATCTAGGATCGGCTAGGGCACATCTGATGTACCCATGTTGAAGTCGAAGTCATAGGGATGCACCCTGGCACTCCTGCGATCGATAGGTGTAGTTTAAAAAGAAGGTAAGAAATGAAAAAATAAAATAATTTTTATACATTTTAACATTAAAAAAGCCCTAAAAAGTGCTCAAAACCCTAAAATGTGCCCAATATGTTTGTTGTTTGACAAAAACAAACCTATTTCACTCAAACCTATTCTTGTTTTACCATTTTTGCAATTTGGAGGATTATTGGTATTTTTTGAAGGAGAATAGTTGCAAAGTGCCATGGGGATGAATCTAACTTGCACAAATGACATCAATTGATCAAAGGTAAGTAGTTTAACGAATTATTTTAGTTTCTTAACAATTTTTTCAAGTTTTTTATTTTTATTAATTTTAATAAAACAAACAAACCGAGTTTTAGGATTTTTCAAAATTGTTTTTGGTGTTTGTTTTGAACTTTTATTAATTTATACATATCGTAGGGTTGCATTTTTAAATTTTAAATTTTAAATTTTTTTTTATTATTATTGTAATTTCTTATAACAATCTATTGGAATGGCCACTAGTTCAAGTTCAGTGGGCCTTGAGGCAAATAAACAATTTAAATATGATTAAGCATCCCCTCCTTGGAAATATGTTACGATGCTTGAACAACTTCCAAGTGGTGGGGATTTTATCTGGAATTGTAGTCAGTGCTGGAGACAATTTAAGAATTCATATAATCGAGTGAAAGCTCACTTATGTGCTATGAGTGGGCATGGAATTTAGAATGTGTGAAGAGTGAAACAAGAAGGGGTTGCCAAAAGAACAAATTATGGCATTCATGAGGGAACAAGAAGAAGTTGATGCTGTGAGTGAGAAAACAAAATGAAAATCTCATCCTTTAGCAAAGAAAACATTATCAAAGCGACCTACAGATTATCCTTCAATAATGTTCTCCCAACATCCCTTCTTGGAGACACATTCTATCCAAGAAGAAGATCGCTCTTCTTCTTCCCGCAAAAGAGGCCCATTGATTAAGGCATTTAAGAATGAATCAATATTATCTTTATCACTATCATTGATCAATAATGAAATATGATACCATCAAAGATTCAAATGTCATCATTATTATATGATATATCAAATGTATTATATAATTTATATTCTATATATATATATAGCCATACCCAAGATTTTTTTTTTGTTGTACCGGCATACCATATATATATATAGCCATACCCAAGATTTTTTTTTTTGGCTGTACCGGCATACCATATATATATATATATAGCCATACCCAAGATTTTTTTTGCTGTACTAGCATACCAAAACCCCGTACTTGTACCCAACCTTGTCCCAAAACTGGCAACTTAGCAATATATGTTGAAAGAGATATAAGAACCATTGTGAAAGTGACATTATGGTTTTTGGGTATCATTATGGTTGTTGTGGGCTTTGAATGTGATTGTTGGTCCTCGTGGGTAATGATAATGAATTAATTAGGGGTGGTTGTTTATTGTCCTAGGGGGTCTCTGTTCACATGGTTATGCAAACTGCCCAGTGTGTGATTTTAGCATTATGAGTGGTTTTAATATGTGGGGGGTTGTGGTGGATTTGTTTTGTTATCACTATTTGACACACTTTTAGGCACATTTGTGCATCAGATAATACCCTTCATTGAGAACAGCAACAAATCTAGCATAGGAATATGTGGGCTTATCATCCATTATACTACTTGTATCTCTACCACCAAATCTTGACAGGTACTGAACATCCAAGATAGAAAAGGTAATTTTCTTTTCTTGTTTGGGAAGGTGTGAGTAGGATTCTAATGGAATCAACCAACTATAAATTACATCTGCATTGATCCAACCCAATGTTACGTGGGGATGTGTCCCTTGGACTTTTCCAGCCATTCCTGTACCCAAGACATTTCAGGGATGGCTAGGAAATGTCCCCAGGGCTGTCTCTGATCACATTTTTTTTTTGGGATGCCCTAAAACACCAAAAAACTGAAGGGGACAGCAAGGGATGGCTGGCTGTCCCCTACAGCCAAGCAAGAAAAAAAGGTCAGAAATTGATTAGAAGAGAGAGAGAGAGAGAGAGAGAGAGAGAGAAATGGACCATAGTTGGAAATTCTGCTGCATTAAAACCAATTTGGCAACCTGCATTGGTCTTAGGTTAGTAGACCAATAATAGTTCTTTTGAAGTGGAGTGTCAGCTTGCCTGTTAACAAATTTACCGACACAATGAACAAATACCATTCTGTTGCATCTCCAATACGATAACTCTATCTCACATTTTATGTTTGTTTCTAGTTTATGTATATTGATGTCACTTGTCATAGGTAAAGTATTGAGAAGTGACTTTTGGAAACAAGAAGTTAAAATATCAGATGCATATTGTTGCATATTCCTAATAATGAGCGAATAGTTTCATAAATAGTCATTAAATAAAATTCCCATTGTGAGCATGCACTTGTTATTCAGCTAGATTTCAATCACATAAGACATAATGGAAATATAAGTCTATATGATTACCTGAACTTCTACAGATAATAGATTTTTTTTACAACCATGCATGTTAGAAAAGAATAAAAATAGGACAAACTAGAAGAAGTTCACACTAGATAATTATTTTTAGTTTTCAGGTTGTCTTGTTTGCAGCGATCTGTAATGTTAAAGGCTTCTGGAGTCAACTGCATAGGAAGTTTATTTTCCAAATATATCAGATCCTTCTGCTGGACCCATTGTTGGAAAAACAATGATAATAGATTAGCAACCAAGTGTCATGCCCTGAAATTACAAGTGTCAAAATGCAAATAAATAAATAACATAGAATAAATGACAATATAATATAAATATAAAAGTTTAACAATTTAATATTATTATAATTATTATAATATAACATTATAAATATTAAATATAGAAATAATATAAAAATATAAATATTAATATTAACAACTTAATATTATATAATGTTATATAATATAACAACACATATATTAACATATTAAGGAAGGTAGATTATTAGGATCGCCCAAACTGTAGACTGATTTTAAGGCAGCGATTCATACATTAAAGAACATTATAAGCTGCAGCGATTATATTATATGGATGCAGCAATAATATTAGTGAAGGAAGCATTTAAGAGCAGCAATGGAAAGGTAAAGGCAGCGATGACTCCTCAATAAAAAGGTGATGACCTTCCAAAAGGTCAAAGGATGTGTCTCTTCGTAAGAGATGGGTGAACAGAGTATGGTATAAAAAAGGGAAGTAATGAAATATAGGAGGGGGAGATTTATTTTAGAAAGAACATAAGAGCAGATTGGGAAATAGAGAATCGTGGGAAAGAGGAACAGAATATTATTGTCAGCCAAACAGTAAAACTCAGTCTGAAATAATGATCTGAGATCACTGATTGGAAAGGAAGATAATCAGATTTAAAAATAGATATATGATCAGCAAATGAGGAATGTATTTGCATATGAGAACTGCAGAGATAATCACAAAGAAATCAGAATAAAGGAATGGAAAGAAAAGGCAATCAAATCATCGAGAGAGATGAAGAAATACATCTCCATTTAGTGAAATCTGGAAACTACAGCAGAGGGAATACATATATTAGAATAAGTATCATTGACAAGAATATAATTAGGGAAGTAAAATTATATATATATATATATTTTCATGCAAGAATGATTATTAGGAAAACTAATATATATGTATTACACGAATATGCAATAGTGATGCTTGCAGCAATTATTGAGCCTTATAAGTTGTTATGTTTCTTTAATATGAATATGAATAATAGATTCTTATGTGCTTGATTTACACTAATGATATCCTCTGAACATTAAGGGAAGATCGAACCTTAGGAGGATACATCATCGATCAAAGAGAAGAGACATACAGATCAGAAAAAGAAGAGAATTAGACCTGTGTATCACAACAGATTACTATTATTGGATATATATACATAAACAGGAGTATATCAGATCTATCCTATATTCAAGTGTATTTCTGCCATTCATTATCTTATATCTATATATATATTGCCATGCATAATAGAGGAATATTTAATGCGTGATTTCTATGATAGAATACAAGATGTGTTTGACTGTTTGGAACTCACCTTGTAGGAAGGGTCTGGGCTGTAAACAAAAGGGGTTAATGAGGCTAGTAGGTAGCCAACCAGAGGGCTCTACACAGAGAGCCAAGTTACCCACTTATGGCCCCTATGCAAACTCCTCAAGGTGGCAAGTGTCTTTTGGGAGTCGATGCCTTGATGGGGAAAGCAGGTACAAGTCGCCAAGGGGGAGGGCTGTGGTATACACCCTCTTAGGCTTGGCATATGGCTTCGGATAGACCCATCATGTTCCTTCTCCCAATTTCCTAATATGTGGCATTATTGATAATCTATGAATATGATGCAATTATCTAACCCTAACAAGCATAAATACATATTTGCGAATGTTGTTCATGTGTTGAATGTAGGATTCAATCCAAGATTACATCATTAAAGAGATATTTATTGAATAAGGTGAAAACCCTAACCCTAATTTGTTGCAATTTGTGATCAATAGGTGAATTCTAGGGCAAATCAGAATAGGGGACATTACAGTGGTATCAGAGCAACTTTCTTGCTATCTTGTGTATACTCCATGTATTATGTGTATTCACATGTATGCTTCAAGCTTCCTGTACTTCATGTATTATGTGTATTCACATGTATGCTTCAAGCTTCCTGTACTTCATGTATTATGTGTATTCACATGTATGCTTCATGCTTCTTGTGTATACTTCATATGTGTATTCATGTGTATGCTTTAGGCCTCTTGTGTATGCTTCATGTATTACATGTACTCATATGTATGCTTTGTGTATTACAACTGTATACTTTGTGATTTATGTGTATTCAAGTGTATACCTTGTGACTTATGTGTCTTCAGTGTATTCAAGTGTATACCTCATGCCTTATGTGTCTTTTAGTGTATTCAAGGGTATACTTTGTGACTTGTTTATTCGAGTGCATTCAAGTGTATACTTTGTGACTTATGTGTATTCAAGTGTATACCTCATGACTTATGTGTCTTCCAGTGTATTCAAGCATATACCTTGTGACTTATGTGTCTTCTGGTGTATTCAAGTGTATACTTTTGTGACTTATGTGTATTCAAGTGCATTCAAGTGTATACCTTGCAACTTACGTGTATTCAAGTGTATTCTTTTTCGACTTACGTGTATTCAAGTGTATGCTTTTGTGACTTATGTGTATTCAAGTGTATACTTGTGACAAACATATATTTAAATATGTACTTTGTGATTTACGTGTATCCAAGTGTGTACTTTGTGACTTACTTTGTGATTTACATATATTCATGTGTATACCTTGTGACTTACATACATTCATGTGTATACTTTGGGACCTACATGTATTCACGCGACTATGTGTACACCTTTCATGTACTTTGTGACTTTTGTTAGAATATTTTGTCTTGCTTAAGCTGGTTGGTTGTTTGCTTGAGCTACCTACTTGTCTACTTGAGCTGGTTGCCTACTTGCTTGAGCTGGTTGCTTGCGTGCTTGAGCTAACTGCTTGTCTAGCTGGTTGCCTGTATGGTTGAGCTACTTGCCTGTGTGGTTGAGGTGCCTGCATGTCTTCTTCACCTACTTGTTTGCTTGCTTCAGCTGTTTGCTTGTCTTCTTGTCAGCATATGTGCCAAATCAACATGGTGTCAACAGTTGAAAGTCAAATGACAAATTAGCTAAGCCATGTCAGTTTTGAATGGTTCAGTAAATAAGACTTCCGACTTAGTGAACACCTGCTTCATTTAATTTTACCTCCTTGTACTTCATTTACAGTTTAATTTTGAAATTGACTATTTTCATTCTTACACTACTTTAATCTTATGATGTAATTAGAAACAATGGCAACGCATGTAACCTACAAATTGGTGTATTCACTTCTGTATTTAACATCTTGAGGAGATCATTCCTCACCATTCAACCTTGAGCTAAATTGGTGTAATTCAATGAATCAAATACTTTTCCAAGATACTTAATGTAGAAGGAAGATGATAGCCTCCAATTTAATTAAAGATGGAATATGAAATTGGATAATAAGGTAAAACTATAAACTATAAAGGCTAAACTATTATACATCCTTTTGATTGACTAGAACAAACCCATAAATTTGTGCTTCACCTATGGGAATGACAAATGTTTGACTAATACACCATAAGCTCCCCATTAGAAAAAAGCTTGCCTCAAGCTTTGGTTGAATGTTTACACAAAATAAAGCATACTTTATCTAAGAAAAGTTATCTTGATATTCACAACATTCCCGCAATCCATCACGATTTTAGATTTCAACAAGGGGTAAGGAAGAGTTTGTATCATAGCCTTAAATAACAAATTGTACCTTTTTCCAACTCTTGGTTGAAAGGTATTAGGAAATGGTAGTACATGAGACAATAAATAGGAAGGATGGTATCAACATTATTGGTAGTCAGTATATTAACCACTACTCCCCGGGGAAAGAGAGTCAAATGTAACCAAATTAACCATCACGTGGTTCAAAACTTTCAATTCCTATCAAAGTATCACAACTATCATCACCCAAAGAAGCAATATTTTAAAATTACAAATTTTAGACAGTGATTGCTTGAGGACAAGCAATCTCGGGCAGGATGGACTATCATGCCCCAAAATGACAAGTGTTAAAATGTAAATAAATAAATAACATAGAATAAATGACAATATAATATAAATGTAAAAATTAACAAATTAATATTATTTTAATTATTATAATATAACATTATAAATATTAAATATATAAATAATATAAATTATAAATATTAATATTAACAACTTAATATTATATAATGTTATATAATATAACAACACATATATTAACATATTAAGTAAGGCAGATTATTAGGATTGCCCAAACTGTAGACTGATTTTAAGGCAGCGATTCATACATTAAAGAACATTATAAGCTGCAGCGATTATTTTATATGGATGCAGCGATAATATTAGTTGAGGCATTTAAGAGCAGCAATGAAAAGGTAAAGGCAGCGATGACTCCTCAATAAAAAGGTGATGACCTTTCAAAAGGTCAAAGGATGTGTCTCTTCGTAAGAGACATAAGGATAGAGTATGGTATAAAAAGGGGAAGTAATGAAATATAGGAGGGGGAGATTTATTTTAGAAAGAACATATGAGTAGATTGGGAAATAGAGAATCGTGGGAAAGAGGAACAAAATATTATTATCAGCCAAACAGTAAAACTCAGTCTGAAATAATGATCTGAGATCAGCAATTGGAAAGAAAGATAATCAGAGTTCAAAATAGATATATGAACAGCAAATGAGGAATGTATTTGCATATGAGAACTGCAGAGATAATCACAAAGAAATTAGAATAAAGGAATGGAAAGAAAAGGCAATCGAATCATGGAGAGAGATGAAGAAATACATCTGCATTTAGTGAAATCTGGAAACTATAGCAGAGGGAATTCATATTTTGGAATAAGTATCATTGACAAGAATATAATTAGGGAAGTAAAATATATATATATATATACAGGGGACGAGTCCCCAAGTTTCCAAATGTTGAGGCCAAATTTGGGGATGGCGGGGGGACGGCTATACAAAATATAGGGAAAATTTTAAATATTTATATGAAAACATGGATAAGGCATGCATAATATACATTATAGAACCTTAACATATCACATTTGTGTTCAACATTATTTGTCAATACTCAATACCGATTCAAAATTCAAAATTAACATACATGAATCATGAAACAACCTTCAAGTTATAATTTATAACTTATATCAAAATGCCCAAAGGCTACATTGCTGCCATATAGTTTTAAAGTATGATATGAAAATCAAAATACAATAAACAAAGAGTAGTAGCAATATTGCCCCTAATCTGCAGGATCTCCCATAATCAGAGTCATCCTTTGAGTCACTGCCACTGTGATGGTCCACCTTAGCCTCAAACAACGGAACCCCAACCAACCCCTTAGGTGTGTCCTCCTCATCTACCTGGGCCACGTCCTCAGGATCAATATCCCACCGTAGAGTTGGAGTCTATCGATACTCTGGAGTCTGTCGATCTTGAAGTCGAAGAGCACTATGAACGGCCACTAGCTTCTCCACTCGTCTACAGGGAAGTCTATTCCTTTTGAGGGAGTGGATAAAGCTATATGTGGACCAATTCCTCTCTGCAGTAGAGGAATTGACAACTTGTGCAAGAAGGCGAGTAGCAAGTGTTTTCAATTGCAGTGTATCCCTCCCATGCCATGTCCATCATCCACATCATCCAATAGGGTTCGTTTGAGCTAATATAGTACTATCCAACCTCGCTTGTGGTTTACTCAAGTTTGGGCCACGAAGATTTGCAAAGTCTAGGAATTGTGTCTGAAATAGTGAAGCCTATTTTGCTGAATACATCTTATCAATGGCCCGTGTGAACCCATCTAAAACCTCAGGGTCATTGCATGTTGGAACCCTACCATCCCTTGGTGCATACCATTTGGGATTTAGAGCAAAGGTAGCCATATGAAGCGGGGTGTTCATTGTATTCCACCTCCGCGTCACAATAGGCCTAATGTGTTGTTCATATAAATTCAAAGTGGGATCCTTCGCCAAAATTGTTTGCTTGATCTTTCCAAGCATACTGTCAAATGTCTCATATATCTCTCCAAGACTAAGAGAGTCTATATCAGCATATCGGATGACATCTACAATAGGCGAGATGAAGGAGCAAATATATTTGCAAAGTGCAAACAAAAAATTCAAAATAATTAATTGACATGTTAGAAACTTCAAAAGTTGGAACATTGGACAATAAAATTAAAATATTAAAATCAGAAATTTAATATGAAAATCAGCAATCTAATATGTCTTACCTCACATTGGACCACCAATCGTCACTGAGGATCTTTTGTTTGATGGTCTTTCCTTAAGCAGAAATGGAATTAGGCCATATAGTCCACTCTACAGTTACAATCATTGCTTGTAGAGGCTCATGCACCTCTAGCATCCTCTCCAACAAGATGAAGTATGTGGCATATCTCATGCACCTCTAGCATCCTCTCCAACCAAATGAAGTATGTGGCATATCCACATTCATTTGATTCAACGTTCATTAAAACAAAATCAAATTATGAATACAAATTGAAATGTTTGAACTTTGAAGTTTCAAAATTTGAAAAATTGAAAGTGAAACAAAATGAAGTGGCATACCTTGTCTCAACAGGTTTGAGAAACTCCTTTGGAAATGATCTGAAGAGAGCAAGTGAGGTGTGGTGATTGCAAATGAACATTTGAATATCTCTAGCTTCTACCATCGCTTGCTTCACCCAGTCCAACTTCCCTATGTCTTTCAATACATTGTTCAATGCATGAACACAACATGGGGTCCAAAATATGTGCCTATAAGTACCCTCCACCATCAAACCAACTGATTTGCACACACGTGTTGAATCGGTGATCACCTGCACCACATTAGCAGCCCCAACCTCCTCTATGGCATATCTCAAAATGGAAAACTAAAAGTCTGCATCCTTATGTTTCCCCAAACAATCTATGGCTTGAAGAAAATAAGAATCAGCAAGGCATGTGACTATGACATTGATGAGTGGCCGATGTCTAACATCGGTCCACCCATCCATCACTATAGAGCACCCTGTCCTCATCCATGTTCGTCTCATAACCTCCATTAACACATTAACTGTGGAGTACTTTGTCTAGGAGGATGGTGTGTAGCTTATGATCTCTAGGGGGTATGAATGAAGGACTAATAGTGGCTATATCTTTAACCATTTGTTTGAAATAAGATGAACGGGCCACATGAAATGGGATGGCATGGGCAAAAAAGAATTTGGCAATGGAAGATTCGGTGGCTTCTCGTGCTTGGTTATTAAACATAGACGCAATTGAAGCTCCCTTCCCACTACCACTCACCTTCCTCTTTCCTTGTGTGGCAACTTTAGTACTACCAACTGTGGAAGGCATAGGCATAGTTGATTGCGCACTTGGAAAAGAAGATGATCCACCTTGAACCCCATCCAACTCCATTTGCAATCTTTGGCACTCTATTGCTTCACCATCTTTTAATGCAGGACACCTTCTAACTCCATGGCCTACCTCACCCAAAAATGAGACCTTACTTTTGTGTAGCTGCCCCTAAATTCTTTTTCGCAAACATGGAAAAACCACACCCTACTCCCCTTGAATTTTTTTGCCTTTGGCCCACGGGTGTAACATATTGAAGGAAAGGTTTTTGTTTGTTTAAAGGGTGCTTTGAATAGCATTCCATGACTATTGAAGGGCAATGGTATGGGTTTGTTTGCTCTCCACTAACACCCTCACCACTTTCTCTTCTATTTTGCACTTCATCTTCACTATCACTTCCACCCCCACTGCTGCTCATGTTTTTTATATTTTGAATGCAAGTTTCAATTGAAAAATGTAAAAAAAAATAAAATCAGACAATGTATGCTTGAGATTTTGCAAAAAAATGAAAAAAAAAGAGGGAAAGGAAATGCATACCTCTTTGGTGGATTTGCACTCCCAATAGCACTAACTTCAACCTCTCCTCCTTCAAGTTGCTGTTCTTCCTCCTTCAATGGCTGCAACTTCAAACCCTTGGCTGCTCTTTCTCTTCTCTCCATAAACAAATGCAAAAATGAATGAAAAAGGAGTCTTTTTTCCTCTTAAGACAACCAAAACCAATGGGGCCCACAATAGCCACGTAGGTAGGGCATTCGCTTTTTAAAAAGTGTGTTTTTTTTTAAAAATTTTAAACCATGCAACACGTGGGGGACGATTGGCTGTCCTCGGGACGGTTGAGGGATGGCTTAGCCGTCCCTTGGCCGTTCTCGGGATGGTCAGCCGTCCCCCATTTAGTTAGCATCGTTTCCTCGTTTAGGGGACGTTTCCCGAATTTGCTCAGCAAAAGGGGATGCCAGGGGATCGTCTCCCAGCCGTCCCCCTGTACTCGGGACGTCTCGAGGATAGGGATATGGCATTTTAGGGGGGGACGCGTCCTCGGGTTTCCTTGATATATATATATATATATACACTAAGTCGCAAGGTTGGAATTCGAGTTCGAGTTCAACAACATTGAAATTCGGATGAAGTTTTGGCAAGGAAAAAATTTGGAAAAAAAATCGGCATTAAATTTGCCTTATGTAATACATTTTTTTCAAATATAAGTAATATATCCATAAAATTTTCAATGTAATGTTCCCTATCCTGGTTTGCCCTAAGATTTGTCTATTGATAAAAAAATCCACAAACTAGGGTTAGGGTTTTCACCTTATCAAATGGATAACTCTTTAATGATGTGATCCTGGGTTGAAACCCACATTCACCACATTAACAACATTTCCACACATGCACATATACATTTGTTAGCATTAGCTCATGGCAACACATTTATAAATTATCACTAATGCAACCCATTCTGAACTAGGAAGAGCAACATGGTGGGTCCGCCTGAAGCCATAGCCAAGCCTAAGAGGCTGTATAGCACAACTCTCCCTTGGCGACTTGTACCTACTTTCCCCATCCATGTCGCCACCTTAGAAAAAAATTTGCCTACTTGGTGGAATTGGGCGGAGCTCATATGCGGTCCAGGTGCTTCCACTCATCCATGGCCCATCCTCTCCTTGGGTTTGCGCGGATCTTAAGCGGGATTTCCACTCATCGATGGGCCATCCCTTCCTTAGGTTTGGGAGGATCTTAAGCGGGATTTCCACTCATCCATGGCCCATCCCTTCATTAGGTTTGGACGGATCTTAAGCGGGATTTCCACTCATCCATGGCGCATCCCTTCCTTAGGTTTGGACGAATCTTAAGTGGGATTTCCACTAATCCATGGCCCATCCTTTCCTTAGGTTTGGGTGGATCTTAAGTGGGATTTCCACTCATCCATGGCTCATCCCTCCCTTAGGTTTGGGTGGATCTTAAGTGGGATTTCCACTCATCCATGGCCCATCCTTTCCTTAGGTTTGGGCAGATCTTAAGTGGGACCTCTAAGCACGCACACTTGTCTTAGGCCCTTTCCCCCAAGCGAGTTTTCAGACAATCTAGCATATCACATATTGAATCACAAGATCATATACTAAAATATCTTATTATCCATAAGCATTGTGTATACATAAGTAAAACAATACTATATATGTGCGTTTGATGACAATGATTCTGCTGTGCCGGAGCATAGTGGTTTCCTTTGTATTGCTGATCTGTATCTTTTTCTTCTTTGATTGATCTGTTCTTGCCACTCAGACAATATCGTTAGTGTAGATCAAGCAAATAAAAAATCTATTAGTCATATTCATATTAAAGAACCTTGCTTACTTATAAGGTTCAATAATTGCTGCAAGCATTATTATTGCATAACCATACATAATATAATATATATCCATATATATATTTCATCTATATATATATATGTATGTATGTATGTATACATATATATTCTCATCTCTAATTGATAGGAACCTATGTTTATTTACAAATATTTGTACATCTAAATATGTAATTGTATTAATCTTACTTCCCTTATTTATGGTCTTCATATATTGATTCGTATCTTTGTTGGGTCTGCACATATCCCTTTAGATCTGCATATTTTATCCTTTCTCTATCTCTCCTTATGGATAGGAATCTGCTGGTACAGAAGTATTAATCCCCTTATTATTGTTCGATGTGTAGAGGCCTGTCTTATTTTTCTTAGCCACGATCTACATACTTCATAAAATCTTCTATCTCAAAAATATACTCCTCCATCGATTAGAATATGTTTTCCTATTCTTTTCCTTTTATCTCCTACACTTACTTCCATTTTATATCCTTATGTCTCTACGAAGAGAGACATCCTGAGAATAGACACAACCTTTTGAATTGACATATCCTTTTGTTAAGGAAACAATTATTAACTTCTGCCTTTTGTAAACGAAATCCAATCCTTTTGAACTACACTAGATCGTAGCCTTCTCACAAACAGTGCTCCCCTTAATGATATATTCGCTGCTCTTCTTTTTTATTGATCACCTCCATCTTAATCATTAACTGCTGCTTATTTTGGAATCGCTGCCTCTTAGTTTGCCTTGATCGCTACACCATATGATATATGATTCGTTGCTTGTATTTTAACTATATTTGCTTATTCCTTAATAAGAATATAATTCCTTTCTTGGGTGATGTCATATATATACTTGTCTTCCTCTTTCAATCATGAAGTCGGCCAGCATGATATTATTCGTTGCTTTTAATTTTACTTAAATATTTCTGTTTGATATATCTTATTAATATTATTTTATATTATTTTCTTGTTATTATCTTAATTATTATATTAATTGTCTTATTTATTATAATAAATGTGTTATAATTATAATATTATATATAATCATTATAATTATAATAATAATATTTAGATTGCTATTATATTTACATATTTTGATATTTATTTATCTAGTTATTTGTATATTAATATTTCATACTAAGATATAATATCATTAAATTGCTAAAATGTGTTTTGTGGATTATTATTTATTTATTTATTTGCATTTTCAATATGTTACAATTTTGGGGACATGGCAGTCAAAATAGTTTAACATTGATAAATAGATTTAGTTAACTTGAACCTTTAGTGTATTTTGACTTTATCAATTTGACAAATTCCCCAAAGGTATTTCTAAATATCGTCATCCTTATGCGTGATTCATCCATCAAAGATTGCAAAAATTAGGTTGTAGAAGTCCATATTCTCAAGACAATCTTATAACTTACAAATCAACTCTACGCACTAGATCATTTTTGTGGAGCTTGCATTCAGCCTTAAAGGGATAATATGACATATTTTTTCAAAAACTATACAAATCCTAAATCATTTTGTAGACTCCAAACATTTTTTTTAACTTAAATAATTATATCTTACACAACATCAAGATATATTCTTTATTTTAATTCCTAAAGCTAAAAACCTTATCTCCTTACATTTAATACTCTAAATATTCATTTATTACAATTATCAAATCCCACTCTTAATTAACTCTAAATTAGTTTATATATTTATTATATGCATTAATTTAATAGACCCAATTTTTTTTAAAAGGGATTTATTCCCTTATACTATTTTACACCATCTTATAGATGTCCCAAATTAACATTGCTTTCTTATGGTTCACTATTCGAACATTAATATAGTTATCGGAAACTTCAAAACATTTCACAAAGCATTGGTTCCTTGTGAGGTCAAGGGTTCGTTATGCCCTGGCTTGCGACTGAGGCAATACATTAGAAGCGGGTTTCTGCAAATGACTAAAGTGATGAAGTCCACATTTGATGTGAATGGGTTCTTGTCATAGCGGAGTATTCGGTGTCGGGAGGGTGGGAACACGATCAACATTACTTTGTTTCTTGCTACGAAAAAATGCGGTGAACTTAAACAAATTTCAAATAAAAATTTCAGATTCGATAAAATTCAAACTCCATGCTTGAAGTTCGCCAAACCTTGCGACTTAGTATGTATATATATATATATATATATATTCATGCAAGAATGATTATTAGGAAAACTAATATATATATCTGTATGAAATACATATATATATATATATCTGTATGAAATACATATATATATATATATATATACATATACATATACATATATTATACGAATATGCAATAGTGATGCTTGCAGCAATTATTGAGCCTTATAAGTTGTTATGTTTCTTTAATATGAATATGAATAATAGATTCTTATGTGCTTGATTTACACTAATGATATCCTTTGAACATTAAGGGCAGATTGAACCTTAGAAGGATACATCATCGATCAAAGAGAAGAGACATACAGATCAGAAAGAGAAGAGAATCAGACCCATGTATCACAACAGATTATTATTATCGGATATATATACATAAACAGGCGTATATCAGATCTATCCTATATCCAAGTGTATTTCTGCCATTCATTATCCTATATCTGTATGTATATTGCCATGCATAATAGAGGAATATTTAATGTGTGATTTCTATGACAGAATACAAGATGTGTTTGACTGTTTGGAACCCACCTTGTAGGAGGGGCCTGGGGTGTAAGCAAAAAGGGTTTAACAAGGCTAGTAGGTAGCCAACTAGAGGGCCCTACACAGAGAGCCAAGTTACCCACTTATGGCCACTGCCCAAACTCCTCAAGGTGGCAAGTGTCTTCTGGGAGTCGACGCCTTGATGGGGAAAGTAGGTACAAGTCGCCAAGGGGGAGGGCTGTGGTATACACCCTCTTAGGCTTGGCAAATGGCTTTGGGCAGACCCATCATGTCCCTTCTTCCAATTTCCTAATATGTGGCATTATTGATAATCTATGAATATGATGCAATTATCTAACCCTAACAAGTATACATACATATTTGCGAATGTTGTTCATGTGGTGAATGCAAGATTCAATCCAAGATTACATCATTAAAGAGATATTTATTGAATAAGGTGAAAACCCTAACCCTAATTTGTTGCAATTTGTGATCAATAGGCGAATTCTAGGGCAAATCAAGATAGGGGACATTACACCAAGCCTGATAGGAAATACTATAGTTGCAGTTGGAGGTCATATTGCAGATGGGGCTGGAGCATGCAAACACAAGCTGATGCTTAACCCACTATGTAAACAATTGGGACACTAGCTAGCATTTGTGTAAGCCTGTAAAGTGTAATAATTTATCCTCAAATCATGGGAAGTTAGGAATGTGGAGTAAAGTAGACCTCACAACATTGACAATGAAAGCAATGAAATTTTGTTAATTGGTGTGTTGACTCTCACCTGAATTCTCAATTCACCTCTAATTTATGTAAAATGCTTCGATAATGTATATACGAACAATTGAAATTTCCTATATTTCAAAAATTTTCCGTACTCTTTGCCCCCTGCTGTTCCAGAACCACATCCCACCATCCCCTGCCATCCCTGTCCTGGAAATGTCATGGAATATAGTTTCCAACCTTCATATGGGGTTTACAATATTTTTTTTTTATTTTGAATGGTTTGTGGCACCTAGAGATTCTATTGGATGCGGACAGTTGTGCTGGGTGAATAAGTCATAAATGTAATCTTTCTACCTTTTAACCCTACTTTTTAAACCAGCTATTATTGCAGAACTTGGGAGGTATCTGTAGTGACATAATTCAACTACCAGTACTGGTTAGAGTTCTTCTCAAGTAGATCCCAGATTCATTCAAAATCTCAGTATCTGCATTCATACCATGATTTGGGACTTGATACATGTCCGCCTATCTATAAAGGCAGTTATTAAAATAAGATTAAACAATTTTTTATAATAAAAACACAAAAACACAAAGCTAACTCAAATCACTCAATAAAATTTTTCTCACAACCTACCCATGGCCCTAGCCCTCCCAACTTATTATAAACACCAAGAAACCCTAAAAGACACCAAACGGAAAACAAAAATTACAAATTTGCTCTTCCTATATGCTTAGGGTTGAAACAACACCAAGATGCTCGTACTGTCACTTCTAGGATATTGCTATGGCATTCCTACACCATTATGAGTGTTTTTGTGCTCCCAAGGGATTGAGCTTGCTACAAGGAAATTTCAAACTTTGCTCCTAATCATTAATACCAGTTCAAAAACTTCTTAGCAACTGTACACAAGGATTGGCAGTTGGACTAAGCACTGGCTCTAGACCTCCAATTATTTAACTTCATTTTCATTCTAAACACACCTGGTGGAGGTTTTGTCCATGCCACTGCTTTAAAAACTGTGATAGGTTTCTGCTGTTCATTCTCAATGTCATTTTGAGCTTCTTGTTGCAGCTTCAAGAATGCTGGTTTTCTTCCCTGTTTAAATAGGTATCAATGAGTGGTTGAGTTGTTGTCATGACTGTCATGGAAATATGCCTCCAAGATTTCCCTCTAGATGCTGCTTCCTCTGTATTGTTTGTTGCAGGGATGTAAGACCCCAAATATTTGATTGAGGAGGGCTGCTCTTTTGGATGACTCACTATCTTTTGATCTTGAGTCATGGGTCTATGTGCATTCTAACTTGCAACTCCTATCACACAAACAGGTTGACTACAAGCAAGTGGGGACAAGGCATTTAGATGTGGAGCCAAAGTATCTTGACTTTGATGCTTCCATACCCCAAATTTTATTATTTGATGAAGAGTGGCAAGAGAATTGTTTGTGGAAGCCAAATAGTGGAGCTAGTGAAAGTGGCTCCATTGCCAGTCATACTACTTCTAGTTTGAGTGAACATTTGCTTATTTGGATGCTGTCAATAACAAGTGTTCATGTAGTTCTTGAGCTTGATTATGACCATTGACCATTTTCTTTCTTTGAATGGATCATATAACCTATGTAATATATCATGTCATGTCTCATTTGGTATTTTGGATTATCAGTTATTAATAGTGTTTTATTAATAGTTTTGTTTATTTTATGCATATTGTGGTTGATTTTGTGCTACATTTTATTTATTTATTTTTTTCTGGACATAAGGTGCCAAAAAATAAGGGAGATCTTGTACTTGTTTTTTATTGAACTTGTACCCTAGTAACTTAGTCCAAAACTAATCCACAATGTTGTCTCTCTATCTTTTATCTTAAAATACCAGATAGGGTCTTCTGTATCAGTTTTCTGCTATTTGGGGTTCAAAATGGCAAGGAGGGTAACCCGACAGGTCATGGATTTCAAGAGTGAACTTCCTGTGGTCTGATCTTGTTCCACATGACATATAAGGATAAGGAAGATGTAGAAGACTGTATAGATACCTCTAATTTGACTCCCAAGAGCAATCTGGTATACAACACATCAAATTGTGGAAACACAATGTATTTTAGGAAGAAATAGTTTGTACTAGTACATATGAAATGGCCTAGAGAACAAGATCATAAATAAGCTCAGAAAGAAACACTACTAACCATCCACAGAAAGACACAAGAAATAGATTGGCAATCCAGAATTACTTCTGTACATAAATCTGTGAAAACAGATGTAAAAATGAAAATATTCTAATATTACAACTGGAGGTTCAATCCTTCAGGACTCTTATACACATTTATACAAATTCCAATTGAGAGACGAAGAGTAATTGTTTGGAAGGAAAAACAGATCTTCCTGGAGTAAGTATGGGTGTTGGCATTGGCACAGCTCCTCGTTGAGCAGACTGCTGCCGGTTAGGAGACTGTTTGATTATACATTGACTGTGGGTCTCAAGCTGTCACCTGTATCAATATTATGACAAATAGGTCTCAAACACCACCAAGCCAATAAGAAATCTCTCTAAGAGGTTTCAATCACCTTAAGTTTTCCTTATCAAGGCTAAGTTAATATTACAGGTGCTAGAGTTTTAGTACATATATGATATATCTGCATGCACAATTTTTGCTCCACTAGTTTTGCACACAAAGCTAAAATGTCAACAATAGTAGTCAATTTCACTTAGAAAACAAAGCTAACTGGAAAAGACGGAATGAGACAATAGGTTACTGACACACTCAATGTTGGCATGCTTTTTGAACAACATAACTATTAACAACTACCTGGATTTTGATATTATGTAAAATATGATGTGATCATGGCAATAATTTAGCATTAGATGACAAGGATCGCAATCTTGTAGTCCTGAAAAGGAAGAAAATTAACTATATGCGAGATACTGCATCCTTAATCAAACTTAAAAACTAATTAAGTGTAATCACTGTTGTGCGGGGTTCATTAAGTAAAGTAGGAGAAAATTGGAAACCTAGTTGAATCAAAATTCTGTTCATATTCAACACTATTCTGAAGTCCTGTGGGATGACTTACTAGCTACATTATATATAAGATCTCAAGCATGAAATTGTATTATGACCAGATATTTTCCCAACATTGGACCTCCATATAAATAAAGTTACACTGAGCAACAAGAGCTATAGGAATGAGCGCATTAACTAAGAGAAAGGAATTATAAAACTTTAAAAATCTCTGTTTGGAATACTAGAACATCACAAATCAAATTGGTACCGTAGATCTGTAAATAAAATAAGGATAAGAATCAAAGGGGTTTTAGCTTAAATAGATGACTGATTAGACATCCTCAGGGAAGGTTCCTAGATCATCATAGCATTTACTCATACAATCTTGAGAAGCAATTACCATCACATGATCATTAAGGAAATGTGACTAAACTTTAACATCAACAACCACTGGGAATTCTTATTATAATAGCAATACGTGCTACCTCCATATGTATGTGAAATGGATTTGTCTAGTTTGAGTGAAAATACTGGCACAGTCACTTACTGTTTTTTCAGTTAATTAAAATCTTTCTGGCATTCATAAGTACAATGACATTTCTGATCCTTGGGCAATAGTTACTCCATTGAGGCTACAATTCGGCATCTTTGATAAATTTCTTGTAATACTATTATGCCTAAAGAAAGCATGGACTTTGATATTGTTTTAGGTGGAAGTAGGTCCAATATAACTGCAATTTCTGCATGATTTATTAGAATGAATTCTTTAAACATATACAAGCAGTTCACTGAATGAGCAAAATAATGAGCATATCTTCAGGTTGAACGTGATGTGTAGTTTCTGACATCTTTCAAACATCAAGCAAAGGTTGAAGACTTCCTTGAATTTTTTTTGTCTGTCCGTAGATATCTGGATGGCAAATTGAGAAAAACTACATGAAAATAACTAGGCAAGCATGAGTGTGTTGAATAAGTAAAATTTTCTGTCCAAAATTTATATGGTCTAAGATGAAAAAGATACAATTTATCTTCCAAGATACAGGCAGGTCTTTGTAAAGTATCTGTCTGAACATGAAAATCTCCTACTAAATAATATTCTCCATGATAGAGAATTTTGAGATGTCAGGAAAAATGCCAAGTTTAGTTAAAACAAAGCAAACAGAAACCCCAGGTTTGTGATTTGAGGTACAATCCAGCTCATGTCATAATCTGAAGTTTAGAGAAAGGGGAGAGGAACAGGTTGGAGCTGCAAATATGATTAAATGATCTTGGTTATACTATGAAAGATGTCTCAAGTTAAGTTCTTTGTAAATAGTGATTCTAATGAGATTATGACATCGCGGTAATAGGGTGTAAAAATAGTTCTCATTTGTGTTCATCACAAGTTGATTATTTATAAAAGTTTACATTTGGTTTGTCTATGCATATAAAAAACATTGTTTTTGATTTGCAAATTTTGTCATGAACTGGAATGGTGTGCTTTGCAGGCGAAAAATTTAGTGATGTAGTTGGTAGTCCTTACTATGTAGCTCCTGAGGTACTGTGCAAGAATTATGGTCCTGAAGCTGATGTTTGGAGTGCCGGAGTCATACTGTACATTCTACTGAGTGGAGTTCCACCGTTTTGGGCAGGTAAGTTTTATTGACTGTTTATGAAAAGCTTTTTGATTAAACTGTTTAGAATTTTTTTACCTCTCATTGTATATCAAACTCCAACATGTGGTATAATAAACTCCATTCCTAACCTTCATGGTATAACAGACTCTAACATTTAATACAACAAACTTCATCCCTAACCTTTCTAGATGTAAAAATCTCTACACAGTTTTATCCAGAAGCTTTTCATATACAATTGTAATGGACTGTGAAAAGTTAATGTTTCTGAAAGTTTAATGGGTGTATTTTGAACTTATGTTGTTGTGAGTTAATATGTAGATAATGACTTTTGAGAAAAAAAATTGTTTGCTCATATAAGTTCTCATCACACTTTCAGAATCAGAGCAAGGCATTTTTGAGCAGGTTTTAGAGGGTGAAATTGATTTCAATTCAGCACCATGGCCTCACATTTCAGACAGTGCAAAGGACTTAATTAGAATGATGCTGGATAGAAATGCCAAGAAACGACCATCAGCTCATGAAGTACTTTGTGAGTATTTTCTTCCCTAAAAACTGCATTATCTAGAAGGAACTATTGTGAACACAAGAAGAGATTCTTCACGTGAGGGAGATTTCCTGTTTATAATCTTTGTTTTGAGTAGAGGTTAAATTGTAGTAATACTGATGTTAATGGGCTTTAAGGGAGCAAAAATTTGGCAGCCGAAATGTACAAATTGGCTCTTCTTTTATGAACACTGGAATTTGTTTTATGAGACAGGCCACCCTTGGATTCGGGATGAAGGGGTTGCTCCTGACAGACCTCTTGATTCTGCAGTTCTATCAAGGTTGAAGCAATTTTCAGCAATGAATAAGATAAAGAAGATGGCTCTGCGTGTAAGTTCATTCTCTGATTGCTTTAGGGATTTTGAACTATTTTCTGCCTAGTGGCATGCATTTTAAATCTCTCTTTGTTTCTACTTCACAAATAATCTTTTATTACAAAAATAGTAACTGCACACTGCCTGGTTCGAGCAATTATCCCACATTCATTCTATCATGGGGTGGGTGGGCAGTTTAAAAAGTTTAACACACACCATAAACTTTGTTGATTGGTAAAGAGGCTTAAGGATGAAAAGCCCAAAATAGTATAGTTTCTTACGCTAGCTATTCCTCTCCCATATTAGCCAATGCCTCGTGGTGTTGAGAATAAATAAATCATTCCTCACCTTGTATTGCTCCACTTTAATCTCATTATAATAAATGATATTTTAGAATGTAAGGCTAGGCCGAAGTGCTTAAAAGGATCTAACATCAAACTTTCTTGAGGAAAGCAAGTGGATCATGCAGGAATAGGCTTGATTTTGGTGTAATATTCATTCCTCACTTTGGATATGTATCTATCCTAAGTGTAATATTGTACCTTATGAATAAGTTTACTTAGGACTGTGTAAAGCTTGGACCAAGCCCAAGGGGTTAAACCACCAAATGACCATATTTGTGTTTTTCCCTAGTGATCCAACATAATTTTATTACAAGCCCCCAAAATGTGCAAGAGATTATGGAAAAATTATATTTTTTGTTTAATGTTTCTTTCAAATGTAAACTTTGCTAGCATTTGGAAAATGATGCCTAGGATAACCGCCACAAATTTGCAGACCATCAAATTTAATCCTTAAGTTATCAAATCACATGTCTACAAACCAATTACCACTATTCAGCATGTTGGATGCACTTTTAAAGAAAATAATTATTAATTTCAGTTTAAAATCATCACATTTTAGATTTAACAAATTAATAATAATTTTGTTCAATAATCAAGTCATAGGCTATGTCACAAGGTTCATGTTTGAGTTTGACAAGGTTAAAATCTGGATTAAGTTCGGCAACTTAAAAAAAATTGTGATTAAAGTCGCCTAGTATAAAGAAATTATTAATAAATTTAAATATTTAAATTTATATATTAATTATTAAATATATTAATAATTAAAACTAAACATCTAAATTAATTTAAAATATTTAAAAACATTAAATATTAATACTTTAAATGTTAATATAATAATATTTAAAGTGTCTATTATTACAATGAATGTATTAAATTTAATAAAAAGACAACAAATAAATAAAAAACACCTAAATCTACAAAATAAAACCTGAACAAAGTTAAGAGCAAATTCATAAGATAACAAACAATAAATAGAGAAAAAAATAATGAAATAAGGAGGAATGTGTGGCTCACCCCTGTCTTGCTGTGTATTGCAGTCACCTCCACTCTCACAGCCACCACTACCTGCCTGAAGTGTAGAGCCGGGCCTGCTCAGAGGTGTTTCCATAGGTGAACCAACAAAGCAATTCTAGGTATATATTGTTATCTATAAGCAACAAGCTTGACCCCCCTAGTGGCATAGTTGTCACTCATTTGACGTCTTTGACAGTTGCCTCCCACATCCCACAGCTCAATTCAAAGCTTTCAAAAAATATATTTTAATAAAAAGCCCTAGCCCATTTTTCGTTCGATTTTTGGGGCAAATTTTAATGATTTTTTAAAAGTTTTAAAAAAGTTTGCTGAATTTCGAACTTCAAGGATTAAATTCGGCAATCCTTGTGACATAGGTCACAGGTGTAAAATCGACCCCGCACAACGTTTGGAATGGATCCACACCACAAATTTTTTCCTAATTTAGACATTCAATAAATTAGGGTTAACATTAAAAGTGAGATTGGTTTATACATTAGATCTATAGTTTGGAATGAATGTACACATAAAGCATAATAGTTATTTAAGCCAATTGAAGCACTTAGGTGAATTATAAAGCAATCATCGTTGCACATGTCTATAGCATTCCGTCCACAATGAATTTGTGCCACATTTAAAGGGGGCATATATGCGATGGAAACTAAATTTAGGGAAAATTTTAAAGGATTAGACTATTAGTTTAAATATATATTGAAACTTTGACATTTTTTTTTATCTGCTGTCAAATGTTCCAGCATTCAGATAAATGACATAAAAACTTGCCTGGTGGGTAGGATTGACCAACTAATTCAACCTCTTAACATTTTTAGGAAAGCTGTTGTTATTTGCAGGGATATTAACATGGGCATCATGCTGTCCTTAGTTTCTAGTAAAAATGTGTTTGCCATGAAGCAAAGTTCTTGCAACAAGGATGCAAACACTATGGAACGATGGGGTTTGTGCAGAGAGATACAAAGACAAAATAAAACAGACAATTTTAATCTTTCTACAGAATAGCTTTTATAGAAACCAGGCTATTAGTCATTGAACATGTATATGAACCATAATTTAAAAATGTAGACTTGAGATGGGCTCAACAACTCAAAAAATTGAGTTGGACTTGGGACTTGGCAAAATGCTCAATAAAACACAGACAAAAAAATAAAATAAAATAATTACACAAAAAAGAAGAAGAAATTAATGTATTTAGAGAACACAAAAGTCTAATTTGATTATCAATTTGTCATAATTCAAACATTACATATGTCATATGACCCTCAAATGCCCAAAACTTGAAATTTCAAAGTTTCAAAGTCATACAATATCAAACAATACATTGTGATACAACAAAATGATAAATAATAATTGTATAGCAGCACTATAACTGTCTATATATGATAATATGCCAAAAACAACCAAATACAATCTACATCTTTCTCTTCCCCCTCCTAATGTAACTTAGTTTTTCATACCTCAAACTAGAAGGTAAGTCAGTATAAAATGATGACTGATTGTTTCCTAAAAAATGTCTTCATTTTCCTCCAATGTATCCTGCTTTGCTACTTTTGTTGGTCCTCTCTCCAATTCAGCAATATCTTCATCAATAAGCATGGCATCACTATGTTATTCAAAAGTCCAATTAGTAAAAGGATTGATTTCATCCATGTTGATGGCATAGTGATTCAAAAGTCCAATTAGTAAAAGGATTGATGCCATCCATGTTGATGGCGTCATGAGAAGGACCCTCCACCTTTTTGGTTTGAAGGCGAAGGTTGTATAGAACGAAGACAAGCTCATTGAAGTGCTCTTGGGTGAACCTTTTTCTATTCATTATGTTAATACCTTCAAATAGGATCCAATTGCAAATTCACACCTATAAGCACTATAGGGCTAAGACAAAACACAAAAAGTTAGCCTCTAAAGATTTGGTGTGTTAACACTGTAATTCTCCTATCACAAATCTACAAAAAAAACATCTTAAAAAATACAATAATTAAGTAAAAAATTTAAAACTTTAAAATTTTTCAAGTTTCCAATTTATAGTTTAGTATTGAGCTAAAAATCAAATTATTATTTTTTTATTTGATTGTTGCTTTTCCCTCCTTTGAGTTGCTTGAGTTGAAAAAAGAGCCACCCCTCAACACCCTTGTAGATTTCCAACTCATTAAGAACTGTGTTTATTTGGTACCATCTTATCAATGCATGAAACAATTCTTGCCATGACCTTGTCACTAGCCTTAATTGTATCAAAGAAGTAGCACATATCGATTGGTGGAGTTGGTTTGTCCATCTACAATTAATGATGTGTAAAATGATCTCATGTATTTTTTGTTTCCACTATAGTAATGCAAAATGGTCTCTTTGGCCTTATACATGGCCTTATAGAGGTAACTCATTGGCATGCCATCCCACCCGCCAAATGAGGAACTTTGTTCAAAGGTTCTGTCACTTAAAAAATTGAAAACAAATTTTAATTTATTACAAAATTAACCCAAAAAATCTAGCAAATAGATAATTTGTATATATTTGTTACTTACCTTGAGTAATTCCTTTGCAATTTTGATGAACACCTCATTAAAAACTGTTCTTGCAGCCTTCTTCCTTTAGGTTTTTTTGACATATGGAGACTCTATCTAGGCATTGGACATAAATATTTGCTTGATAGAAGGAATTGTGACAAAAATGCTCTCCAAATTGAAGAAGTGGGTGGAAAATTATGTCACTCGCACAAGCTCATTACCATTCATGTTACCTTTCATCAAAGAAAGAACCCAAGTATGGTTGTAGATAAATTTGGTAACTTGTTTAACATCTTCAATCACAATTTTGACCTATCCAATCTTGCCAATGCTCTCTAGCATCCAATCCAAACAATGTGCAACACAAGGGGTCCAAGAAATAGTAGGATGTCTTTCATGATAAGTCTCCCTACATATACATATGTTACTATTTTCATGATAATTTGGACAACATTCTCAACCTCAACCTTTTTGATCACCCCATCCAATAGATTGCACAAAGTTCTAGTATTTTTAACTTTATGCAAGGCATCTATGAACTTAATGGATTTGTTTTTTTATTCCAAGTGGCACTTTCAAACAAAGTTTATGCTCTTGGAACATTGCGTGGAATAAAAGAACCGGGTGAAGAAGGAAGATGGCTAGAAGTAGAACCCTTAGGAGTCTCACCGATAGAAGAAAGTGAATGATAAATGTGTGACTATGGGGCTACAAAAGAATCTATAGGAATCTATAGATGAATTAGGATTGGCATTTGTCATTGCTACTATTTTGCTTGCTTTGTCCTCTTTTCCATTTTTTTATATCTAAATTAGCAAGTAAAGCATTCATTTCTCTTGTAATCTCTTCAGTTGCTTCAATGCATGCCTTCATATCTTGTTTGACTATTTTGGCCAAGGTTGTATTTTAATCCATTAATTCCTTCTGTCATAAGTTAGCAATCACTATAGTGGCTTGGCCCTTGATGATACCTAATGTCCCATACTTCCATGTAGGATCTTTCCTATCACTCATTTGTGTTGAACTTGACATTGTTGATTATAATATTGAAAAGAAAATCAGCAGGGTTTCAAAAAAGATGTTATGGTAAAGTGACAAACATTTATAAGAAGGGGAGGGAGAGGGGGCGAGGGGTGAAGGAGCAACATTTCCCCGAGGTTTTCAACTTTTATAATTTCAAAACCGAAAAAATAAAAATAAGTAAATACATATTGGGAATCTTTGAAGGTGCCTTAAAATCTCCTTTCCATTCCTTCTCATATCTCACTTTGTTACATGGATGATAAGGACGTCTTTTGCAAGGCAAAAATAAGAGCATGAAATTGCAAAAATGAAAAATTGTTCCAAAATTCTCATTTTGATGCAGGTTGGAAGGATGCTTGCGAAGGTTATGGGATTTGAATATAAGTTGCTAAATTACATATGTTTGAAAGTTTCTAAATCCCTTTCAAGAAATCCATTTTGCATGTATTTTATGAGGAAGAATTTGTTTAAACAATCCATGTGCTATTTCTGTGCTCTGCATTTTTCACAAATGTTGATGAGGGTAGTCACCACTACAACATTCAATGAAATCCCTCTCTCATATGCTTTGATGGATGTCCACATCTTGTTTCAGACCGACATCTGGCATAGGCTAGGAATTTGCAAACAAATGTTAGTTGATAGGGTTGAGAACTTGTCTTTAAATCCATTTCATGTGGATCTTGCATCAATTACATTTCTCAGGACCATATTTCTTTAAGACATCAAATATTTCATGTGCTATCTTTGTATGAGTTTCCACATTTTGCATATATGTATATTGTTCTGGTTGCATTTTCAATACTTAACAAAATTCCTTTGTCCCTTATGTTTTAATAGATGTCTACATCTTATTCCGGAGATGCGATTGGGACATGGGTTGGAAGGAAGTTTTAACACATGTTGTGGGACCTTTAATTTACACTGCTATATGCTTAAAAGTTTCTAAATCTTTTTCAACAAATTCATTTCATGTGTGTATTATTGGTAGACATTTTGAGAAACAATTGACATGCTTTCTTTTTCATAGGATTATGCTGCATTGTTGAATCAGACATTTTGTCGATAGTTCACATACCATATCAATTCTTCCTGCTTCAGTGGACATTTGTATCTTGTGTAACACGCCTAAGATGCATTTTGTCAAACAATTCATGTGCCTTGCCTCTGCTTCAATATGGTGCATATATCATCATGTCTTAGTTGTAATTTTAACATTTCTTGAGGTATTTCATCAAACATTTCATGGTTGTTTGGTATTTCACATTTTAGACACATAGTATGATGAGATTCTTCCATTGTTTGTGCTTTGAGGGATGTCCAAACTCTATTTTGAAGTTCGCATGTTAGCACAAGGAGTATGTTGGCAATGGTGAGCTGATTGGGTATGAAATCTGCTCATTGCATTTGATTAAATGTTTCCAAGACCTTTACGACAAATCCATTTTGGATATATCATGCAATCATCACAGCCCCTTTGACTATATTATTTTGAGGCATCTTATCAAATAGTTAATGTACTTTTATTCTTTATACCTCGGTGGATGCCTATATCCTATTTCAACATATGGACTTGAGCATAGGCAAGGAAAATGCTGGCCAAGGTTGAGGAAATTTTCTTTATGCTTGCCAATTGCATTTGCATAAAAGTCACTAAGGCCTTTTCATCAGATCCATTTTCTGTTTATCTTGTAATTGTATACTCCATGAGACCAAAATACTTGGAGGCATTTAAAACAGTTGGTGGACTTTTGAATTGCACTTGCAAGTCTACTTTCATTGGTGGAGTTTTAGATTACACTTGCAACTTAAATCTCCAACAATGTTTTAGATTACACTTGCAACTTGAATCTCTAGCATATACATCCATTGTAGGGTTTTGTAGTTTTATATATGTTTATAAACATCACAAAGCTGCATCAAATCCTCACATCCTCACCATTTCAACATTACATGGACTTTTGAGGTTGCAATGATGAGATAAAATCCCATGGCTTATGCATTACTGTTAACGTATTAGCAGCTTCGGTAGCTCCTTCCAGCTCAGCATTCCTTCTTGGAGGACGTAAATTGAAGATAGCCGTTGGCTATTCAATTTACATTCATGTTTTTATTAGATCATATTTAACTCAAGAAAATTCTACCAAAGCACAGTCACAAGAAGGCCGACTTCTTGTGAAGAAGTATAAATATTTATCAAGGCGTATAAATATTTATCAAGGCCGACCTCTTGAGAAGAGGTGTAAATATATATCAAGGCCGACCTCAATAAAGCATAGGGCGGTTATGAACAGATGCGTCTCAACCGATATATATTGACAAGTAAGCCGTGCATTTTAGAGTGATGTTGTTCAGTCTACTCACTCATTGAGGCGCGTACAGATAAGAGATCAAAAGGGTGCGGATAATGCTGTCATCTCAGTGCGAGTTCAGGTGGTCCGTCCTTTGTTGAATTCATCGAAGGCACAGATCAGAAAAGAGAAAATATATTCTACTGGGTGCGCACACTGCCAAGTATAGTGCGAATCTCTTCAAGGTTGTTCAGTAATCTTACTAGTTCAAGATATACTGAAGCTTGATCTCAGTCTTCATCAAAGTGCAATCACAGCAAGTTGACCTCATGCGAATCTGATTGTGATCCAAGCATAAAACTGTCCACTGCGAACTGAATCTGAGGCTCATCATCGAACTCACCAGTCCGACTATGTTGTCAAGTGAAGCACTTACTCAAGTTCATCATTGAACTTATCTGATCCGTGACATCTAGTGCTAGACTGTCAGAGAGATAAAGCTCAAACAAAGAAGTGAGAACACTGCACAGTATCATTTGTCCAGTGCTAAGCGAACCTGGCCAACTCTGTGTTCTGCCTTTACCAGGTGTGAGTTAAAGGTTACTATCTGTTTTTTTGGCTACTACATTTTGGTCTAGTGTTAGACCGCATTGTAACTTGTAAAGATTATCACTGTTGCATCATAAATAAGAGAGATCCTTGTTGCTGGGTTTTTCTCCCTCAAGAGGAGGGTTTTCCCAGGGTATATGCTGTGTTATTTTGTCTGATTCTGATTTAATTCTCTGTGCACATAATCTGTTCATATAATTTTAACAATTACTAGGGCTTTTGGAAATTATAAACACATTTGTAATTATTACAATGATGCAACAAAAATCTGCATACCCACTCTTTTAGATATAACTGGACTTTTCACTTACATATGTGACAGGAAACTCCACCTCATACGCTTTTCATTCATAATGGTAAAAATTACAAAGATTCACTAAAATCCCAAATACCTGCCTTTGTATACTACTTTTAATTTTAACTTACAAATGTAAATGGAAACTCCACCCATATATGCCATTCATATTTTTAACTTGTATTGCACTTTTACAATTACGAACATGCATGTGAATTCTAGATTCTTGGCAATGAAGCTATTTCAGACTTTTAACTTCTGTAAATGTGAAAGGTACGAAAGTGCACAGGGGTCAAAAAGTACCTTGAGAATAAATTGCGAGATTGCGATGTAAGTCTGAATCTTTGCCATGTGCATTTCAAACCTTTAAACTTCTTTGCAAATGCAAATTTACACCACCACTCCTCTTTCCCATTGCCTAAAACCAAAAAGTTGGACCTTTTTAACTGTCTTTGTAAATATCACAAAATTGCAAAATTACAATATGTGCCCACAATCCCGCTTTTAATAATTTTAACAGACTTTATATGTATCCTCACAAGAAGTGTATAACTGTGAAATACTTCCACCCTTTGTTTGGTTGTTTTTCCATTGAACTTTGGAATTGTATTTGCATGAAGAGATAATGCTACTAATGCATTTGTTGGGATCTCAGAGGCCATGTATAAAATGCCAAGTTATTCTATCAGTCCATGTCCTTGCTGATAATACTTGTTAATCAAGTTCACAAACATTACAAAATTAATGACTTCCATGACTTGACTCATGCAATTTTGCGACACAGCAAGATGGACCAAATTTAATTTTTAATCACCTACGACCAATTCAATTAATGGTTCTCAACTTGACATACATTTTTGACCATTTTAAACACAATTGAGTTCGTTTCTTGAATCACCTGCTATTGAGACTATTTTCCATTAATATTTTTGACTCAACTAAGCTTTAGATGACAAAGTTTCTTGTACAAATGAATTGAAATACTCACACAATCTTTGAGAAGATGAGATGGACAATGGACTTTGACTTGATGGAATTGTTAATTTAGTGATCAGATTAATGCACAGAATTTAATTTAAGAAATCAGACAATAAGAACACAGCAGATACCCTGGGAAAACCCTCCTCTTGAGGGAGAAAAACCCAGCAACAATATATCACTTATATATTGATATGTAAACACAAAAAATCTCCTTTACAAAGGCTGATATGAAGGCCAATAAGAAGCGCCACAAGCTGATGCAAACACAGCAATAAAATGAAGCAATTCATTGTATAATATCAGCCACTAGCAAGATACACTTCTACAGAAATTGCTGCCTCTTCTAGATAATTCACACTTCACTTCAAAGGTTAATATCGAACTGAACTGAATGAATACAATACAATGAGTGGATGTGTATATATACAAAGTGAAGAGCAACGCATCTCCTCAAGTGAACATGTCGGCCTCCTTGAGGAATGACGTGCCTCTTGAATTCGTGCCTGATCTTGAAGAGATGTCGGCCTTTGATAAAGTGACAACTTTCCAATAAACAATATTAAATCTCTCTTAATAAAAGACGTGACCCTTCAAGGTGTCTTAAGTCGGCCCAAGAGAAGGAATATAAATATAATTTAAATAGCTGTAAGGCTATATTTCAAATTATCTTCATATGCATATCTGGAAGAAGCAGCCTGTCGCTGCTAGAACATCAACAAGAATCAAGCTTTAAAATTTGAGGACAACAAGATGGAAGATGGTACCTTGACGAAAAAAAGACTTGGATGTTATCAACACTGCTCCCATGGAAGAAATTCATTGGTTCTAAATGGATTCATAACGTCAAGTGTATCAACTAGTTCTTTGGACAAATACAAAACTCTTCTTTTTTGCCAAATGATGTGCATAAAAGGAAGGGGTAGACTATAAAGAGACCTTTGTCCCTACTATAAAGATTGTAATATTTTGGTTGGTTATCTACATTGCTGCTTAGTTTGGATGGAAGGTTTATCAAATGGATATTGAAAGTGCCTTCTTGGATGGGATGGAGGCTTGGAGAAGGTCTACATGGTTCAAATGCAGAGGTTCCAATTTAATAGAAAAGTGTTGATGTTATAGCTATGGGTGTCATCCTTCACCCGAATTAAATAATAACCAAATAAATAAAGCCGTGGCTACTTATTTATTTGAGGCCGACATTGATGAAGGGGTGCTTCTATTCAAATAATAATTTATATTTTATTTATGGAAGCCAACTTAAATTAAATGATCGCCACCTCTTGTAGAAGACGTATCTCTTTGTATGAGGCCGACTCTTCATGAAGAGTCACCTCCATGTGTATATAATCAAGATGTTTCTTCTCCCTTGTGTATCCAATAATTATCAAAAGTAAAAGTTCACATGAATTCTGGGAGGAGTTCGATATCTACAGCAGATCGATATTTTTGCTTTCAAGGAGTTCGATATTCTTCATTGATTGTGTATTTGCATCAAGTGTGGTGCCATTATCATTACATCAGATCGGCCTTGTGATTGGCCAAGATTGTAAAGCTTATTGCTGCCATTTTATCAATATATAAGTAATATATTGTTGCTGGGTTTTTCTCCCTCAAGGAGGGTTTTTCTAGGGTATATGCTGTGTTCTATTGTTTGAATTTGTTTTATTTCTGCTTAACTTAATTCTGGTCCTAAAATTAACATGGTATCAGAGCGGGTTTAAGCAAGATCGAGATCAGATTTGTTTAAGTAGCGAAATCTTCTTCTCTTCTTTTCATCTAAAGGAGTCTATCTTAGCCTCGAAAATGGTGAATGGACTCAAGGTTGAAGATATGCTTGATGGTGCATTCAACTTCACCTCTTGGAAGTTCAAAGTTCTTATTGCATTGGAAGAAAATGATATTCTTGATTTCGTGGAAAGTGAGGTGCCCGAGCCTTCCAATGAGGTTGAGAAAACTCAATGGAGGAAGAATGGCACAAAAGCTAAGAAGATCTTGATTGATTCCATGAAGGATCACCTTCTGCCAATTATCTCCAAGTTGAAGAAGGCTAGAGATATGTTCAAGACTTTGGAAGGACTGTATAAGATCAATAACACCAGCAGAGCTCTTGCCTTGAGGCAATAGCTACATCACATCAAGATGGCTAAAAGAGATTCAATCATCTCCTTCTTCATGAAGATCACTGAGTTGAAAGATCAACCATATGCCATTGGAGATATAGTTGAAGATAGAGATTTAGTCATGTTGGCACTGAATGGTCTTCCTCAATCTTGGGAGCCCTTTATCCAAGGTATTAGTGGAAGATCTAAATTACCAAAGTTTGATCGTCTTAGAGCTGATTGCATTCAAGAGGAATCCAGGTTGGCAGCAAGAGGTAATGGACGAAGCTCTCACAATGAAGACAATCATGTTCTTGCTGCTCAAACTTCAAGAAGGAAAGGAAGAGAAGGGAGAAAAGGAAATTTCAAGAGGAATAGAGACAGGGAATCGGATTCTGCTCTTGAACCAAAGAAGAAGAAGGATCTCTCCCATATTTAGTGCTTCAGATGTGACAAGTATGGTCAGTATGCTAGAGATTGTGTAACAAGACCAAAGCAACATGCTTCTACTGCGGATGTTGATGATATCTCACCTCAAAAGGAATCAAGAGACAACTCAAGAGGATTTCTATTCATCTCTGCTCTATCAAGCAATGTTCCAACCGACAGTAGCACATGGTTGATTGATAGTGGTGCTTCTCAACACATTTCAGGATATAGAGAGCATCTTTCAGATTTAGTAGAAAGAGAAACCAACCTTCAAGTGATAATCAAAGATGATGCTTGCTATTTAGTGAAGGTGCTAGAGCCACCTCTTCACCTAGATTTTGGCATCCCTCTTCATTTGAGTGATGTCTTGCTCGTACCAGGAATCAAGAGGAATCTTGTATCAATTTCAGCTTTGGAGGACAAAGGATATCAAGTTGCATTCTTTGAAGGAAAAGTTCTTGCTTGGCCGAAGTACTCTAGCATCAAAACAACTCGTGTAATTGGTGTTCGTCAAGAGAGTCTATATAGACTTTCTATTCGCCCAGTTCAAGCATTGTTGCATGATTCTTCTAGTTCAAGTGAGCTATGGCATAGGAGACTTGCTCACCTACATTTCAGAGCCCTTCCATCCATGGAGAAGATGGTTACAAGACTATCGAAGCTTAGTCAGGAGCATGACGACATTTGCAGAGGTTGTGCAATGGGTAAGAATTCTAAGGGTCCTTTTCATAGTAGTGAAAGTAGATCAAAAGGAATTCTAGATCTTGTTCATTTTGATTTGTGTGGTCCAATGTTTGTGGCATCCTTGCGTGGTTTTTGGTATTATGTGATTTTCATTGATGACTACTCTAGAAAGACTTGGATTTATTTTTTGGAGTATAAAGAGTCTGAAGAAGTACTTGATAGATTCAAATAATTTAAGGCTCAAGTTGAAAATTTGTCTGGAAAGAGGATCAAGGTTTTGCGATTTGATAACCAAGGAGAATACACTTTTGAAGGTTTCCGTAATTTCTGCATTGAGGCAGGGATTAAGAGGGAGTTTTGTGTTCCTTACAATCCTTAGCAAAACGAAGTTGCAGAAAGGAAGAATAGATCCATAGTTGAGGAAACCAAAGCTATGATTCATGATCAAGACTTGCAAACCTTCCTTTGGGTAGAAGCAACCAGAACTGTAGTGTATGTTCAGAATCAGAGCCCTCATTGAATATTGGAAAATATGACTCCTGAAGAAGCCTTCACAGGTGTGAAACCGGAGGTCAGTCACTTAAGAATCTTTGGTTGTCCTGTTTATATTCATGTGCCTAAAGATAAGAGATCTAAGTTAGAGCCATCTGGCAAGAAAGGAATATTTGTGGGTTACAGTGAATCATCAAAGGTCTACAAAATTTACATTCTAGGACAGAAACAGATTGAGATCAGCAGGGATGCCTATTTTGAAGAAGATGTTGCATTCAAAAGATCTGAAGGGTCCTACATGGAGATAGATAATGAAGAACTCGAGACTCCTCAGGATATGGACATTTCTCCTGATCACACTCCTGAGATTCAGAGGGAGTCTACTGAACTAGAAGAGGCTAGTGATCCAGTTGATCCCATAGAACCTATTGATGGTTCGAGAGACATTGCTATAGGTCAAAAGAGACCTCTATGGGCTAGACAGACTATGCAAGAGGCAGAGAAGTATGCAGCTCCTAGAGGCACATTTAGAGCAAGCAAAAGACCACAGAAGTTTCCAGGCTAGGTAGCATTGATGAGTCACATCATTGAATTTGAGCCTTCCAGTGTTGAGGAAGCATCAAATCAACAGGTATGGAGAGATGCTATGACATAAGAGTATTAGTCTATTATCAAGAATGATGTTTGGGACGTTGTACCTAGCCTGAAGGGAAATCAGTTGTATCTTCCAAGTGGCTTTTCAAGATCAAGCATACAGTTGATGGGAACATTGAGAAGTACAAAGCAAGATTTGTGGCTAGAGGATTCTCTCAGAAAAAGGGAATAGATTATGAGGAGACATTTGCTCCTGTTGCTCGATATACATCTATCAAGACTATCATTGCTATTGCATTAGCTAAAGGATGGAAGCTACATCAAATGGATGTAAAAACAACATTCCTTAATGGTGTAATTGAAGAAGAAGTATACAACGAGCAATCAGATGGCTTTGTGATTCATAGGAAGGAGTCTCATGTTTGCAGACTGAAGAAGGCTTTGTATGGCCTTCAGCAGGCTCCTCGTGCTTGGTATGAGAGGATTGATCGATACTTGATGAGCTTGGGATTCTCCAAGAATGATGTAGATTCAAATCTTTACTTCAAGGTAGTTGATGGTGAGGCTTTAATCTTGGTTCTTTATGTTGATTTATTTCTTATTGGAGCAGAATATCTCATAATCAAATTCAAGGAGGAGTTAGCTTCTGAGTTTGAGATGAAGGATCTAGGTCTTATGCATTATTTTCTAGGATTGGAAGTGTGGCAAAGACCCAATGAGATTATTCTAAGTCAAGGGAAATATACCATAGATATCTTGAAGAGATTTGGGATGATGGATTGCAAATCTAGGTCTACACCGATGGAAACAAATTTGAAGAAATTGAGTGATTTTGCAGCTAGTTCAGGTCTGGTAGATCCCACCTGTTGTGACCTTTTCACACATCACCCCATTCAAAATGGGGACCCCCTAATTTTTGCTCCGTTCCTCGTCTTTTGGCTTTGGTTTTGTCTCTCTCTCTCTCTCTCTCTCTCCTGTTTCTTTCTACTGTCTGCCTTTCCGGTGATGTGCTCATCTTTGAACTTAAACTTGAAATTTTGGCTAAGTCTGAGAATTAGGGTTTTGAATCTTCCGGCCAGTTTGAAGTCAAATGGAGTGAGTGAATTGAAATCTGAGCTTGGCATTGCAGTCAGTAAGCTTCCTGCAGGTTCCCAACAAAACTTCACTGAGTTCTGACAACTTACTATTTTTAGTAAGTACCTAATTTGGGACATTTTCTTAGCACTTTTGAAGTTCTAATCGTTACACTGCATCCAGAGCACATCAAGCTATTTGTTTGCAAGTTTTGAGCTGAAACGAACAACTTTCTATTTTTAGCAAGTATCACCTTCATGAGCTGAGTTTAGGGTTTACATGCAAAGTTTTTTAGTGCATGTCTGGAGAATGTTTTTGGGTTTTCTAAGACCTACGCGGTGATATAACATGCAAGATGAGATGATAACTTTCAACAGTCTTCACTTCAGAGGCTATTTTTAGGGTTTGCATGTTGGACCCTTCAATGCATGTCTGGATATTCTTTGTGGGTTTTTCGAAAGCTTTGCAGTGATATAACATGCAAACCAGAATCAAGACCTTTTTCAAGAGTTGTCTTCAAAGGCTATTTTTAGGGTTTGCATGCAGGACTTTTCAGTGCATGTCAGGTTATTCTTTATGGGTTTTTCAAGAGCTACGCAACAAGGTAGCATGCAGGTAGAATTGATCACTTTTCAGGAACTTACTATTTTTAGCCAGTGCCCACATGCAGTCCAGTTTGCTGGGTTTTTTTGGGTTTTGTGAGATCTCTCGGACTGTGTGACATGCAAACACATCTGACAGTTGATTGGTCACTTTTTAAGACACTATTTTTAGCAGGATCACACCGGCAGCTGCCCAACACTTCAACATCACGAACAAAGCAAAATGCAACAGAAACGGGGTCAAACAGAGATCATTTTATCGACATGCAAGTCAGATTAGGGTTTCGAGCTTCGAGGCCCAAAATGAGGGGCCAAATGCCAGAATCTCTGAAAACTGATGTATCCCATCGCGACTAGTATCTTTCAAGCTATCCACTGGTAAAATTTGAAGGCAATTTGAGCACTTACTATTTATAGTCACGTCTCAAACAGGCTATAAATAGCAAGTCAATAGCAGGCGCCAGTGTGAACAGGCAAGTCAACCCATGAGGATCACGTCAATTAGATTTCAAGTTAAACGGAGTTGCAGAAGTCCTAAAATCAAGCAGTTACTATAAATAGTAAATCACCTCCAAAAACATGCTATAAATAGCAAGTCAACACGAGATGGCAGTGTGAATAGCTTAACTAGGTCATGAGGATCCTGTGGTTAAAATTTCAGACCAATCCAAGCTTCAGAAGAGTGAAAACCATAAACTTACTAAATATAGTAAAACAGGTGCGAGCAAGCCAGAAAAATGTCTAGTCTGAGAAACTTCCTTCACCCCTTGTGAAATGCGCCCAAGATGAGACTGGCAGAAGGATGGAAAAGTTTCAAGTGAGAAATTCCTGTTGCCTGGTCCAAATGCGCCCATGCTAGAAGCTAGATTGGAAGAAATTTTCTAAGGCATTGTTAATTCCTGCAGGACCCCGTAAATGCGCCCTGTCATGAAGGGAGGTGAGGAAAATGAGTTAAGTCATGACAAGTCCCTGCTTGACCCATGAAATGCCCCCTCATCTCAATGGAAGGTGATGGAAAATGTTTAAGTCATGAAGATATTCCTGCTCCCTACCTCAAATGCGCCCAAGGAGATAAGTAGTGGTGATAAAATAGATAAGTAGTGGTGATAAAAGTTACTAAGGCAAGTTTGAATTCCTCCTTGACCCCCTAGATGCGCCCATGTTAGAGGTGAAGTCAAGACATGTTTAAGGCGTTGAATTCCTCCTTGGTACTTGAAATGCGCCCAACTTGCTAGATGGATGAGAAAGTTTCTTAGTGTTAAATTCCTCCACCCCAAGCAAAATGCGCCCAAAGTGAAGAGAGATGGTGGTCAACAAAATGCTAAGTGTTAGGACTTCCTCCTAGACCTCTCAAATGCGCCCATGTTGGTGATGGTATTTAAAATTTTTCTAAGGCACAAAATTCCACCTCCTCTAGGAAAATATGCCTAAGCTTGAGAGAAGTTGATAAGATTTGCTAAGGCATGTATGAATTGGCAATAGATACATCAAAATGCGCTAGCTTCATGAGGATGAAGGAAATTGTCAAGGCAAAGCAAGAAAATACGCCCAGAGATGAAGAATGAAGATAAATTTGATGGCAAAATATTTTTCTAAGGTATAAAATTCAAAAATTAAAAGTACCCCTTCGTCAATAGACCCATGAATTTGATGCTTTCTGAAGGGAATTTTCTTCTGGGTACTGGACATCTTCGACAAGGGATTGATTTTAAAGTTATCCACACCTCGCCAAGGATTTTGAGATGAAGATTTTGATGGGTGCCTGAATAATAGAATGTCCCAAGGAAAATTTAAAATTTTCTAAAGCAAGGAGTAAAAGGTGTGGTTAGAAATAAAATGCCTTGAATGGTGAGTTTGAAATTGAATGCCTAGATGAATTTGATTAAATTTTTCGTGAGAATAATCTTCTTGAGCCAGAGATGGATGAAATCAAACTGTTAACGCCTCAGCTGGTGAAGTAAATTCCTTAAGGAGCAGTTGAATTCAATATTTTCAAAAGATGATTTAAAAATGCTAGTGAAGTACACCTAGACCAGTGAATCTTCTTGAAATTCTAGAAGGTCAAAATATTCCAGACACCATATGCCAAGTGTTGCAGCTGCAAGAGGAGGGAAAATCTAAATTTGAATGTACTGGCTAAACTTAGCTTCTTCTAGAAATCGACTTAGCTATATGAGCTGCGAGTTTGTTCATTTTTCTCCATCAACTAGCAAGTCCGACTTGAGCTCTGAAGTGAAGAAGGTTACAGTGTGAGGAAAGTTGAGTGTGGAGAAATTCGAAGTTGAACTTTAGTATTAAAATAAATTTGAAGTTGAGGAGTTGCTGAAGCTAAGTTGGTCAAATTTTTCTTCTAAGTGCTGAAGTGGTATTGCTGCAGGAAAATTTTCTAAGTGTTGAGAGTTCGAAGTTGCTGCAGGAGGTGTTGAGGTTTGAAGTTGAAATTTAGTGTTGCAGCTTCTCATTTCGAAAATCTGTTGGTAGCCCTGATAAGATTTGATTTTTCTAAGTTAAATTCTAATGAATATCTTTTGTTTTTGCAAAATGGCTGAAGTAAGAGTGACTGGCAAGGAAAATAATGCTGAATCCAGCAAGGCAAATGCATCCAGACAGGCAGTGATCAAGAAGTTGAGCAAGTCTTTCTTGCCGGAGTCAAAGTTCTCTTCAAAGTTGGGCAAGTTGGCTAATACAAACTTGGGCTCTTTCAATATGGAAGCTTTCAAGAGCCGAATGATGGGAATTGGAGGCCATCGTCCATCAATCACTTCGCGTAATATTGTTAGGAGTGGACTTTATGCAGCTGCTAGTTTTCCTCCAGCAATTCAGTGTCCGAAGTTGATCATGGAGTGTGCTAACTGTTACAATCCAGACCGAAGGACTATCACTTCATCGGATGGCAAGTTGTTTGCCAACCTCACGCCTGCAGCTATTGGTGAAGTGTTTGGAATTCCCTCACATGAGAAGATGATTTACAAAACGAGAGAACGTGCTGAGCGTATGTATGCTTCTACATTTGACAGATGTGCTGATATGATAAACTCTCGTTGGATGAACAAGCTCAAGCCCACTCGCACGAAGTTGCTGAAACAGATAATCTTAGATGATTTGAAGCAAGAATATTGTGATTTGATTATGATGCTCAACAGAGTTGGATGTTGTCCCCAGGCGTTCATCTTTGAACCTTGGATGTTTTATTACATTAACCTCGTGCTGGAAGGCAAGGAGCATATTAACTGGGCAGTGTTGATTAGTGATAATTTGCACGAGTAGCTCCGGAGTTTGAGAACGAAAACATTCTATATGGGCTCATACATTATTTACATGTTGGTTCGTATGACGAAGTACATGGGAATATCATACAAGGAGCTGATTGGGTGTGGCTCTCAGCAGTTCAAGATTCATTAGGCTTGTCCGCAGCTGCACTTGACAAGCACATCTCATTACAAGAGAGTCAATGACGCCTTCACCATGCACATAACGAGATCACTCCAGCAAAGGACTCATCACAGGATCTCCAAGGGAGGCTCAGGAATTGATAGAAAGGTACAGGTGTTGGTTTATCCAATTTCCTAAATTTACTTACATTAGGCTGCAAGGGTTCTCTTCATATCCGTATAGGTTGCCCAAATACCCTACAAACAAGATTTGATGTTAGAAATATCTAGGCAACTCATCACCTATGATAAGATTAAGAAGAAAAAGAAGAAGGGAGGACTTGACTTCCCAATCATCATGGGAAATTCAGACGAAGTGTGTCCTTCACTGCAGGCAGCCAAGGAAGCTGAAAATGAGCTTTAGTTTTTCCACCTCTCTTATCACACCAACAGGCAGTATTATGATCCTCATAGAAATATCAGATGGATACTGTCAGAGGAGTTCAGGCATAAGGCAAATATTGAAGATTACTAGGCTGGTGCATTGGATGAGGCTGAGGTAAGAAAAAGGTTCAAGATTACCTTTGGGCATGATTAGGGAGTGCGAGATTATTCCAGTGCCAGACTAGGTGGATGAGGATATGAATATTCTTCATCCAGATTATGAGATAGTGAGGGATACACCACTCCCACTTCCAGATTGGTCAGAGCCGGAGATTGCGGATTTGGATACACTTTGCATACCAGTCCTGACATTCACCAGAGGATGGGTTGAGAGGCATGTGAATAGGCTTAAGAGCAAATCAATTCCTCTTACTTACAACTTGATGGGAGATCATAGGACGCCAGCTGCTACAAAGAAGCAGGTTGCTCAAGCTCCAGAGTCACGAAGAAAAGGGCCAGTTTAGCCAGAGCCTCCGCGAATTGAGGTAGAACCACCTACGCCATTGGAGACTCGTTCTCCAAGTATACAAGAGATTTCATTATTTGCTGATCAGAGGAATGTGTTAAATAAGGAACAAGAATTACAGGAGGCAAATCAACCACCACGAAGAGAGTCTGTTGGCCAGAGTGTCAACGCGCCTACTAGAGATAACCAATAGGAAGAAGATGAAGAAACTGCTACAGATACACGCTTCCAGCATGAGCTTGAGGCGGAGTTAGAGGATGACACAGTTACAGGACAAGAAGCCCAGGGTTCAGGAGATACTCAGCCTGTAGAAGTTGGTGAGCTTTGTCAAGATGAAGTTAGAGAGGAGGTTCGTGAAGAAGCAAGAAATGAGCAACCATTTGTTATTTCCGACCTACAGTAGGTAGTACCAGATTGGCTCAGAGACAGGATGAGGAGGAGCCCCATTGAAGAAACTGATCTAGCCGTTGAGATGGAGGAATTCCTAAGTAGGATCAGTGCGCCTCCGACAAAGAAGAGAGCTAGGAAGTTTTCGAAGATTTCAACAGATGAGGATGGCTCTTGCACCCTTCACGTGGCTGTGCCAAGGGTTGAGTGTGATCGAGATGAGGCTGTTCCAGAAAATTATGTGATCACCACCATGGAGTTAGGTCGCTCCATAGGAGCACAGATAATTGAGGAATGTGATAACTCCTACCAGGCACTCAAGGACAGATTGCTCCGGATTGAAGGCAAATACAAGAAATTGAAGGAGCACAAGACTTTGATTGGTTACGTACATCACCTATCTTGTCCTTGTGGGTAGGAGAATCCGGCGATCGAGCTTCCGGCCGAGTTGCCTAGAGAATCAGTTAGCGGCTTGGAAGATTTGAGAAAGATGGCACACGAAGCAGATAAGTGGGTTGCTAGCGTTCGAGCTGAAACATAAAAGTTTATGGAGGATCTTGCTCATGCTTATCAGCAGGCTTCTAGCATTATGGCACGGATGGATGCAGTTGATCAGGCTTGGGGCGATGCTGATATCTATCAAACTAAGATTGTCCTTCGTCTAGAGGCTTTGATGCATACTCCCTTACAAACTTTGGTTGAGGGAGGCGTGATACAGGATGGTGATAGATATGACTTCATCAGTTGGTACTCTTCAGTTGTCACAGGCCGAGGATTCTTTGATGCGGCACAAGCAGATTCGGCCAGGGTTAGAAAGGCCATGATGAACATCCTTGATGGAGTCCTGAACACATTGGAGGCTATCTTTGCTAGGATGCTAACTTCCGAGGAGGTGACTGCTGACGGTTTGAGGAGTAGACTGCCACCTTTCTTTTCAGAGGTGAAGACTTTTGTTTAGAATGACTTTGAGAACACCTCAACTTTCTCGAGTATTATTCAGAACACTCAGGATGCTTTAGTTGCTTGGAGAAAGTCTTGTACTCGACATGGGCAGGCAGTTACGGTGTTAGAGTTCTAGCTTGATCATATCCCGCCTATCTCAGTTCAGGAGGTTGAGGCCGTGCTGACCAGATTCATTGATTTTGTAGCCAAGGAGAAGGAGAATGGAAACGTCTTTCTGGATGATGACCTTCTAGATGATTGATAGTGGGTATTGATTGCCTTTACTATTTTGGGAGTGAGTGGGAATCTTCTGACTCATTTATTGTACCACTCTTCATTCTGTTAGTTTTTAGGGTTAGGGCTGATGTGGCTTGATCTGAGCCATCCATTTGATTGTAATTTGAGCCGTCCATTGGACTGGGCCATCTATAAAAGGGGCATCCTCCCTCATTTGTAATTCATTAGAGTAGAGATTAGATTAGAGAATAGAGCAGAGAGACTGATAGTTGTGATAGCTTAGCATTAGTTTGTTAGAATAGCTTGAAGAGGAAGGAAAGCTTTCTCATTGAATGCTTTGTAAAAGGTTGTTGTGAACACTCTCTCAATAAAAGAGTTTTCATTGATGATGATTGCATCTTTTGTTGCAAGTAGCTAGCAAGGCTTTTTCGTCCTTCCGAATCACTTAGCATTTTCAAAGTAGCGTAAAGTAGCATAAATTTTATTTCATGCAAGTAGATGTTATTTGTGGATTGTGGTGTTTGATCGAGGCAACATCGTTTAATCCATACCACTAGTAGCTTGTTGACGACAAGTTTGCCTTGTGTGGTCGACTGGAACACTTTATAAGCTCAACTTTGGTTATGATTCACGTCTTGGCATGCGTCGTCTTGATGGTGTCTTTATGCTGAATTGTAACTTGAAAACTTCTTGCTGATCCCTTGAAGATTGCACTGGCTTTGTAGAGGCTGTCCAACGCGAGGCGAAGCAGAGTCTGGTTGAAGTCTGTTGAAATTAATCCCACGTCCCGCCTTAGGATAGAACTTAGATCTTCTAAACCCTGCACTTATTTAAATTCAGTACATTTCTGGTTAGTATAGGAAACACGTACCTCATCGCCAAATCATTCGTATTGCACGAAAACCCCTTCCATCATTAATCTGCTGTCAGCTGCCAAGTACTTGTGAACAATTGTGTAAGTCCCCTCGTGAAAACAACAAATCACAACGAACCAATTGAGGGCATTCCATTGCATTGTAGGAACCTTGGAGTTGAACGTACAATCTCTCTCGCAATCTTAGCATACGAAATACTTTGATCAAGAGAGAATGGAGTAGTCTATGGATACTTTGTTATGTTGATTGGTGCGATCACAAAAATCACATCAACACCACCATGTATAGGCAGTTGATTGGATCATTGATGTATCTAGTCAATACTAGACTAGACATTTGCTATGCAGTGAGTGCCCTCAGTTAGTTCATGTGTGAACCAAGGCAAATTCATCTAGTTGCAGCAAAGCATATCTTGAGATACTTGCATGGCACAGTTGGATATGGCTTGAGATATACTTCCAGTGTAGATCTAAAGTTACATGGCTATTCTGATTCTGATTGGGCTGGGAGTATAGCTGACAAGAAGAGCACCTCTTGCTTTAGCTTGGGGTTTGCCATGATTTCTTGGTGTAGCAGGAAGCAGTTTTCAGTGGCACTAAGCACTGCAGAAGCCGAATATATTGCAGCATGTGTAGCAGCTTGAGAAGCAGTGTGGCTTCAGAAGCTCCTTGCAGGATTGTTTGGACAATCATTGGAGCTGACTGTTATTCATTGTGACAATCAAAGCTGTGTGAAGCTATCTGTCAATCTAGTGTTTCATGACAAAACAAAACATGTGGAGATCAAATACCATTACATCAGAGATATGGTATTGAGAAAAGCTATTTAACTGAAGTATATTTGCATTGATGATCAGACGGCTAATATTCTCACCAAGCCTCTCTCCAGAGTGAAGTTTGTGCATTTTTGAGACAAGCTTGGAGTTGTGGAGAATGAAGCCCTTGCTGAGAGGGAGACTTAGCATCAACGCTCTTTGTTATTTGCTATAATGCATATTTCTCTGAGACGGAGAAATATGAGGTGAGAGCCCTTGTCCATCTCTGAGATGGAGATGTGGTTCTTTCCACCCAATGGGAGTAGCCATGGTGGATGTCATGTTGAGAGACTCCATGACAACATCACATTGAGAGACTCCGTGATGAATTCTTTGTACTTGTGTTTTTCCACTCATGGGAGTAGCCATAGTGGACGTCATGTTGAGAGACTCCATGATGACATCACGTTGAGTGACTCTGTGATGGGCACTTGTACACATGTTTCTTTCCATACATGGGTGTAGCCATGGTGGATGTCATGTTGAGTGACTCCATGATGATATCACGTTGAGTGACTCCGTGATGAACTCCTTTCCACAAATGGGTGTAGCCATTGTGGGTGTCATGTTGAGAGACTTCATGACATAGATATCTAGAAGGATTCCTCCCTAGCTAAGAGGGAGTGTTGATGTTATAGCTACAGGTGTCATCCTTCACCCGAATTAAATAATAACCAAATAAATAAAGCCGTGGCTACTTATTTATTTGAGGCCAACATTGATGAAGGGGTGCTTCTATTCAAATAATAATTTATATTTTATTTATGGAAGCCGACTTAAATTAAATGATCGCCACCTCTTGTAGAAGACGTATCTCTTTGTATGAGGCCGACTCTTCATGAAGAGTCACCTCCATGTGTATATAATCAAGGCGTTTCTTCTCCTTTGTGTATCCAATAATTATCAAGAGTAAAAGTTCGCATAAATTCTGGGAGGAGTTCGATATCTACAGCAGATCGATATTTTTGCTTTCAAGGAGTTCGATATTCTTCATTGATTGTGTATTTGCATCAAGTGTGGTGCCATTATCATTACATCAGATCGGCCTTGTGATTGGCCAAAATTGTAAAGCTTATTGCTGCCATTTTATCAATATATAAGTGATATATTGTTGGTGGGTTTTTCTCCCTCAAGGAGGGTGGTTTTCCCAGGGTATATGCTGTGTTCTATTGTTTGAATTTGTTTTATTTCTGCTTAACTTAATTCGGGTCCTAAAATTAAGAAAAGAGAACATTTGATTGCAGGTTGGTTATGTCCTTGCATGGAATTAAGTGGATCCTTAAAGCCTAGTATTTTAAAATTGAGAAAAGCTATTATGAACCCGTTTGCTATGTCAAACTTAGTGGCGGTAACACAGTGTGATTGTCTATGTTGATGATCTTGCTATCATTGGAATCAATGCTGATTTAATTCAATTGGTGAAATTTGATAGTTGTTTGGTTTTCAAAATGATAGATAGATATAGGCTTGTTTCAATATTCTTTTAGTGTAGATTTTAGTAATCTGATTACACTATTTATATATCACAAACTAAGTGTGCCAAAGATTTTTTTTTTTAAATTTAAATGACTGAATGTAATCGTACATCTACACCTATAGAGGTTGGGATAAAGCTCTCGAGTAACACTGGTTTGCCACAGTCAGTGAATCAATGTATTAGTAGTTGGTAGGTAGTTTGATTTATCTGGCTACCATCATACTATACTTTTTTTTTGCAATAAGTTGTCTTTCTTGATTCATGTCTAAGCCTCAAGAGGAACATTAGCAAGCTGCAAAAAGAGTCCTACAATATGTCAAACGGTTCCTTCATTTTGACATTCTATATCAGAAAGTTGTTGACTCCATGCTAGTAGGATATATTGGTTCAGATTGGGCTAGATTGGCTGACATGAGGAAGTCTACAACAGATTGTGTTTGCTCTTGGTTTAGGTGTAATTTCCTAGTAGAGCAAGCTATAACATATAATTGCTTATCTTCCACTGAAGTAGAATGTAAAGCAGCTGTTGGTGTAGGTTCAGAGGCAATATGATTATGAAGGCTATTGGTCAATCCTCAACTTGAACAAACAACACCGACCTTACTTTTTAGTGACAACTAGAGTTTCTCAAGATGGTTAAGACCCTAGCTTATCATGCTAGAACTAAGCATATTAAAGTTCATCACTGTTACATTTGATGGTTGTAATGAAGACATTCGTGTTTATTATTCTCCAACAACAAAGCAAACTACTGGCATAATGATAAACCACTTGGTATAAAGATAAGTTTGTCAAGTTGAGAGACAAACTTGGAATTGTATATGGTTTAGCCATTAAGGGTGATATTATATTAATTTAGCTTTGTTTGTATTAATGCGTACAACGATCTGATATTTTTAGCATTTTAGAGGTGTACTTTTTCTTGTGCTAAAGATGGCTAATGGTTGTACATTATTGTAGATTTGTTACTAGAATGCAGGAAGTATTGTTGAATTCTTTGGCTTATATAATAAGCCACTCTGCAATGTAATTGCTATGCCTTGTTCATCCAATCTAATATATATATATATATATCAGATTCTTTTTCATCAAAAAAATAACGGCACCATAAATAAGCATGTTCTTCTATTTGAACATCAAATTAACCCTTATGAAATTCCTCCCTAGGATTAATTAATATTATTCAAGTCTTTGGGTACATTTGGGGGCCCCTTCAGCACACCTATCATTTGATGTTGCTCCTAAAGCATAAACATTTTTTTTAATCTGCTATCACCTGAATATCACAATTCTTGAGAAAAGACATGAAATACTAGAGCTTAGTAATCAGTCTTCCAATGCTTAGTGTGATTGTGTTTTGCTAATCAGGATACTTTTGACCTTTAAATTCTTTCCTTTAAACATTATAAAGACCTCAACCATCTCCTGTTTGGCATGGGCAATTTTGGGGAAGCAGACATGAAATACTAGAGCTTAGTAATCAGTCTTCCAATGGTTAGTGTGATTGTGTTTTGCTAATCAGGATACTTCTGACCTTTAAATCCATTCCTTTAAACACTATAAAGACCTCAACCATCTCTTCTGTTTGGCATGGGCAATTTTGGGGAAGCAGAAGGGGCTTGCCCAGCAAAGTGATTGGAAAATTGGAGCAGGTATCAGACCCAGTAAATTCATTTTGAAATTAAATAAAAGCTTTCTTTCCTTATGATGGTAGTTCTATTGTGGCTTCTGTTGGCCGATGGCTTAGTTGAACCTTAATTCAAATACTCATCTAAAAGGCTTAACAGCCTGCATTTACCCTTGACTCTTACTGAACCACTCAATGTCTTTATGGTTCATTTGGCCATATTTGCAGATCCAAAGGGAATGTTACCTGCAACAGTAGAATCTCTTCTCAGATGGCATTGGAATATTTGCTGCTGCATACATGAGAACAAATAGAAACATCAAAGAGAAGATATTGGTCACACTTAAATTTTCTTCCATCTAAATATGGTGTTAGAACTGACCAAATTGGGGTAAACCCTGGAATACTATCCTACTCAGTTTAAAAATTTGGCGAGTTAGTTGCCAACTTGGAGAACTTGCTAGTCAAATGCCTCAGATGTCTTTATGGGTCATTTGATCATATTTGCAGATCCAAAGAGAATGTTACCTGCAATAGTAGAATCTCTTCTCAGATGCCATTTGAATATTTGCTGCTGCATACATGAGAACAAATAGAAACATGAAGAGAAGAAATTGGTCACTCTTTGATTTTCTTCCATGTAAATATGCTGTTAGAACTGACCAAATTGGGGGAAACCTTGGAATGCTATCTTAGTTAAAAAATTCAGTGAGAGTTAATTGCCAACTTGGAAAACTTGCCAGTCAAATGCCTCAGATGAGTTATTTTTCCAATAACTTGCTGCTGAGTTACTGGCAAGTGTTAATGATATAGCAGCTTCGGTAGCTCCTTCCAGCTCAGCTCCTTCGTGGAAACTTAAATTGAATGATAGCCGTTGGCTATTCAATTTATATTTATTGTTTATCTTCTCATAGCATGGCCAACTTGAGAAAATGCAAAGACAATTAAATTTGTTTATTTATTTGAAGCCGACTCATTCTCCTTGGGATTCGATCTTTAAGGTGGCCGACCTCTTGTGAAGAGGTGAGAATATTCATTCAGGCCAATACATGTTCAAGAGCCGACCTCTTGTGAAGAGGTTATTTTGATTGAGGCTGACATTGATTAAAGAAGAGTTGAGATTGCTTGAAGCCGACATCATATCTTGGAGTTATGATTTCTTAAGAGGCCGACATGAAGGATCTGTCTCTCCATTTCATTTGTATATATATACAGATTATTCGTCCATTGTTATCATCCAAGAATGAGATCAGTTCGATCATTTACCCAAGTGCGAACTTATCTGATATTATAGTGTGAATACATCTGATCAATCAAGTGCGAACTTATCTGATATTCAAGAGCGAACATACCAGTTCGGTGATATCAATCAAGTGCAAACTTATCTGATATTCAAGAGCAAATATACCAGTTCGGTGATATCAATCAAGTGCGAATACAAGGTACAGATTGATGTTATTCTCATCAGTTTTACAATATACTCAAGTGCGAATATAATAAGCAAAGTGCGAATACAAGAATACAAGGACGAACATTACACAGTGTTGAGCTAACACAGATTGAAGACAATCCAGTGCATAGATTGAAGACCTTCCAGTGCAAAGTGAACATTGCCAGATTTGTGTTCAGTCATTGCCAGGTGTGATTTAGGAGGTTGCTATCTGTCATTCCATATTGCCAGGTGCTGTATATCGGTCTTGTGTTAGACCTCATTGTAATATGTAAAATTGCCTCTGTTACATCGAATATAAGAGAGATCTTTGTTGCTGGGTTTTTCTCCCTCAAGAGGAGGGTTTTCCCAGGGTATATGCTGTGTTATTTTGTCTGATTTCGAATTATTTTTCTGTGCATTTAATCTGTTCACATAATTTAACAAAGTACTTGCTGAGTTGGGCCAATTAGTCACAGAGTTTTGCTGAGCATCCTCCAAAAACTCTCCAGCTAGCATAATTTTTTTTCTTTTCTCAAATTCCCTTTTTTTCCATATTTTTCCGTTGCTGTGGATTTGAGTGATTTTAAACAATTTTTTTAGCTATGCAAATGATAAAATTCATTTCTTGTCCTTTTTGAATGCATGTTATTTAAGTTTATTTTATGAACTTCTTTCTTCAATAAGTTGAGTCTTTTTTTTAAATTTTATGGAGTCTCGAGTTGGAGTCAGAATTCTGCCAAGTTTTTGCCGAGTCTGAGTTTTTGAACTCTGATCCTACTAATGCAGGAAATCTTACATCAGCAATAATCAGTAAAATTATAAAATTTCGTTGTTAAAAAATAATGAACACCATACACAATGATCTCAACATTATCTATACAGATTATTTATCAGTGACCCTCGAATCCTTATCTAAGATAAGAATGAATTACAAATGCAATTTTTTAAAAGATTACTGAGTTTACTCAATTGAGGTATTGTCTTTTACCTTCCTTTTAATTCATAAAAAACTATAAACTATACTAGAAAATTCTGTGTGTGGACTTGAGCAATTAACTTTCCCTACATAAAAGATGAAATATATGAAAATGAAATATTTCTAGACCAATAAAATTCCATGGGTATCCTAAATAAATACAACTCAGAAAACAAGAACATGTTAAACTTTGTAATGCACCAGCTTCCTTTTTGTTTCTTTTATATTTCAGAAATTTGTTCATAAAGCAATTCACTTTATTATTATGAATTTTTTGCAAAATGCCTTCTTCTGCAACACCCTTTTTTAAAAATTATATGTAACCTAAGAAGTAATATGTTAATGGGTTCGATATATTTTGATGGGTGAATATGATCTTGATCTGTATGAAGTTATGAACCCTTTGATTTATTTCTCCATATGTGGAGTTTTGGTGAATTGCAAGATCTGTGGGGTTGAATTACTAGATATGCCTTCTAGCCTCTTCCTTGATATTATTACCAAAACTCTATGGCTTCAGATTCAAGTGAAGCTTGTAAAAGGATAGTTTCTGATAATATTGGTTGAATGTTGCAGGTTATAGCAGAAAGTCTTTCAGAAGATGAAATTGCTGGTCTTAAAGAGATGTTCAAAATGATCGATACAGATAACAGTGGCACAATTACCTTTGAAGAACTGAGGGATGGGTTAAAAAGAGTGGGTTCTGAGCTGATGGAGTCAGAGATACAAGCTCTCATGGATGCAGTAAGTGCTAATAGGCTTCATTGGCTTTGAGGCATGAAACACTAAGTTATGCTTGTTTTTATGACTTTTGTTCTTACCTTTGTTGCTTTGTTCTTTGTAGATATTGTGATTAGTAGTAGTATTTAGTATTATTTATTATTCTGAAATGCCTAATAACATTTCTTGTCCTTAATGCTTGTGGAGATATGTCAACTCACTTGATTATGACAAACTTGCCAGGCTGACATAGACAACAGCGGCACCATAGATTATGGTGAATTCATTGCAGCCACATTGCACCTAAACAAGATGGAACGTGAGGAGAATCTCTTTTCTGCCTTTTCTTATTTTGATAAAGATGGAAGTGGTTATATCACGATTGATGAGCTTCAGCAAGCTTGCCAGGACTTTGGTCTAGGTGATGTGCAGCTTGATGAAATGATTCGGGAAGTAGATCAAGATAATGTAAGATTGACTTCAAAGCCCTCTCAAAATGTTATAGCCTCATTGAATCAGCTGAACTATTTCAATTAGTCTTTTGTTTCTTCATTCTAATTGGGAATCACTACACAAGATGATTCTAGTGTATCCTGGAAATTGGGTTTTGTAAACTTTTATCTTTACGTATTATTTACTGTCTGCACCCAACCCAGTAACCTTAGAATGCCCGAAAAAACTATAGAAGTTCAAAGTCCATCTTAATGAATACTGAGCAAAGATATAAAAACAATGCAGGTTAAAAAATTTCAAAACTTTGCTAAATAGAAATGATCTAAGGTTCCAAGGTATTCCTCTAGCTTCATGTCAGCCTTTGAAGTTTGAACCACAGGATTAGGTTATAAACAATTTTTTAAAATGCTTAATTGAATTTTATCAGCAATAACTGCAAAAGATTTTCTGTTCTGATTAAAACATGGTTTGCTGCTTGAGTCAAATCCTGGGAATGATTTGACTCAAACCTTGGAATTTCTAAACTAGATTGTTAATGCAAGGAAAAGTAGCCTATTAAGTTTCAGAGTTACCATTTATTAGACCATGGTTTAATGATAAGGCAGAGTGAGTGTCATGATAATGACCTAGCTTAATGCAGATGTGTTAAAATGGGTCACACACTGATGAAGCTGGGGTCAAAAGCCCCGGACAAACTTTTGGTGGAATAGAAGCCACTCTAAAGTGAATTCTAAGCAGAAAGGTACTCTAAACTTGATGTTGCACTCTCCTATATTTAGTTGATGGTGGAATGAGTGCTACAATTTACCCAGAAAAAATAGTTCCAAATTTACCAATTTTTTTAAATTTAGTACCCTTCATATTTTGAAGGATAACAGATCCTAAATAAAATACATGAACAATAAAAGGCAAACGAACTCTAAAACCTGCTTGAAAGGCACTTAAAGGTGAGGAAATCCTATGCTTAATGGCAGCCCCTTCTTTTGGATAATTGCATGCATATGTCCATATTGTATGCTTTTTCTTGAGAAGTTTAGAAAATATATCCAAATCCAAAATTTTGGCAGTCTGTTGTTCTAAACTTCTGACTTGCACTCTTTTTACATGGACACTTCAGCTACATTTAATTGGTTTCTTGAAGAGAATCAAACATTTAGGATGCTGTTGGGATCATCTATTGCTGAGCTTGTTTTTGTTTTGAATATTTTTTGATCCTGCCAAACAAGTTACATAATGTAAATGATTATTTCTAACAACTGAAATGTTATTAAACCAGTCTGGACAACTCCTAGTCACTAGTGTTTTCTTCATGCTGAATGCAAGTTTCATAGTTTGGCTAGACAATGTAAATCTTGTATTGCCCTTTTCGCCTACTGAGAATTGTATCATAAAATGCATGCTTGTGTTGATGAAACACACACATGGATCATAAATGCCAGAAAGATACCAATAAGTTTGCTTGGATAAATATATAGTTTCTGATTGTGGCTTGTACGTAAATTTTCTATAATTTCATAATTTGTTTAAATTTTGATGCTCTGCAGGATGGCCGCATTGATTACAATGAGTTCACAGCAATGATGCGTAAAGGCAATGGTGGAATAGGCAGGAAAACCATGAGGAACAGTTTAGGATTAAGAGATGCCTTAAGAATTGTTTAAGAACAGGGAAGAAATATTTCTAAACACAATTTCAGAGGATTTATAGTTTCAAACTTTCCTTCTTGCGGTTCATTAATGTGTTAGCCATCTTCCCTCTAAACTGCATATTAGGGAAGGTTGAAAGAAGTGATCAGGTCCACAAAAGCAATTCCTTTTTGACAACCTCAAGCAGTGTTTCAATTTCACTGTTTAATCGGTAGAGTGTCATGTTGGATCTATCAATTCCGGTTTTAGCTTTGTAAAGTGAGTTACAATTTGGCTTGCTAATTTTAGCCTTAACCGATATAAGGCTGGTGTTCTTTCTTAATGTGTATCTTTCTCATTCCCCCAAAAAATGATGAGTTGTGTTTCCTATCATGAAATTTAATGTCTTCTAGTGTAAACATGAGTGAAGATAATATATTGATTTCTCCAAAGGATTAACTAATGGACCTGATAAAGCATACAGGACTATTAAGTATTAATGCGTGAATCTTTTTAGGACCTGAGCTAGGAAAATAGATCACCATTGATGTAAACTGTAAGAAGCTAAAAGGAAAGAATCACATATGGTTAGCTTTTATCTAGTCAAAATGCTGGCATCATTGTTGTTGTTAGGGAGCCATACCTGTAAGATACAAAGATGTTCGGTTTTATACAGAGCCATAATGAATATATTAATGCTTGCATGCCTGATATTTTGAACATCATGTATCAATCTAGAATGGAAATCTTTGTGGGAAGACATTTTCCAAAGCTCTTCTGGACAAAATCATCTACACAAATTATCCAGAAGAGCTTTGGCATCATGTACCATATTCTACCACATTCATCTGTTATTCTATATAGTTTTCATCCTCTTTAGGGGAATCCCAGTGGTAACACAAAAGTTGCATTCGATATTGGGATAGACCCTGGATTTACTCACTTCCAATAAATATTTTATTTTCTGTTTTCTTTATGAGAACATGCAACTGAAGCATTTCCAGTTTTTACAAACCTTGCAGGCTGGAAAAATGCTACAGATAAATTTATGCATATAAAGGGAATGGAAAAAAAGAGCGTGCACTGAATTTTAATTGTGAAAATTAATTAGAAATCAATTCTTTTTAGTTTTTACTGTTAAAAAGAATTAGAGAATGGTTTGTGCAGTACTCAAATCCTCACATAACAACATGCTTTTATGTGCTAATATGTTATGTTTAGATATTGGGGAAGGAACACTAAGGTGAAAGGCCAAATTTTTTGCTTTCTTTGAGATTTCTCCATGAATATTGTCAAACCAGCAATTGCTGTTCTAAAGATCTGTGAAGTTGGAGTTTGTGAGATTATGGATCATGGGAAATGTTCAAACATTAGACCATTCAAGTTCATCTCCAATAGATACACAATTGATATGTAGAGGTGGGAAGTGCATCATTTGCACTTTCGCTGCTCATTTTGGATTTGCTTTGACCTTTGCCCTAGTGCTCGCATGGTATATTTCTATGCAAAAGTTGACATTCAAGTCATAAATGAGCTGAACTTTAATTTTGTTCTATAGTGGATATGGATCCCATCCTTAATTGATCCATTCTTTGCCCTGGTTCAAGTTCGGTAGTGTGGCCTTGAAACTTGGATTAGGACCATAAGTGTAGCTTTAACCTTCCAAATCTCCAAATTCAAAATTAAGTACAGGCAGTTTACTTTACTGCAAGTAGCTCTTGTTGACTTAATAGGACCATAAGTGTAGCTTTAACCTTCCAAATCTCCAAATTCAAAATTAAGTACAGGCAGTTTACTTTACTGCAAGTAGCTCTTGTTGACTTAAGCATGAAATATTCAAATTTAAATGCTACGGTGTTGTGTAAAAATGACAAGCCCTAGGTCATTTAGATCATCAATTGCATTTTAATATCATTCAATCACAAGATAATTCACATCTAGAGCTTTGCTTCAGCATCTACATTCACATGGACATATACCTTGACGTTTGCATATTGCTTGGTATATCTTTGAACACGTTCAATCATTGTTGAATTGGTCTAATAGGCCTTGATTACTATCAAGATAATGTATATTTCCACTTGATAGCATGCTATATTGATGCTTTTAAGTACAACCTTGTCTAGGTGCATAGAGACTGACAAGTTTTTGAAGACCATAAGCATCCAATTCAAGGTAGTGATTTCAGGTTTAGGTTCAAGGTCACAACTACAGGGATTAGGAATGCCCATGCAGGTTTGACCCTTGATAGAACACAACCAATTTTTCCAATTTGTTAGAGCTTTATTATTCTAGATCTAATAGCAAAAATCCTAAATGGATCATATAAGCAAATTTTCAACAAACCATCTATTGTTGCATACAAAGCTCAGCACCTCTTTCCATTGTTAATTTTAGTATTAATTTTAGTGCTGTATCTAGACTCAGCTCACATATCTAGGTTAATTGTGATTGTGATTGCTTTCTTACATTTATTAGCTTGGAATTTTTATTATTTTATATAAGGGTGTTCTATCCATCTACATTAATTGGTGAACCTTACATTTCTTACACCCCTTTAGGGTTATATATTTGGATTTCATCTTAGATATGAACCTGCGCTTGGTTTCTATTTTATTTTAGTGTTCTATGTTTTGTTTGTATGCCAAGGTCTCATAATCTACCTTCCTTTGAGATTCTTTCTTATCCATTTCTAGTTGGTTTTATGGCCCCTTATTTTAAGGTATACAATGGTATAGGAGATTCTATGACACATTTGATATCATTTAATGCTACATGTTTGGATCATGTGTATGATTACAAGTTTCTTGCCGAGCTCTTCCCATAGACTTCAAAAGATTACGCAACTGAATGGCTATTCTCTTCTTCGTTCTATACATTGTGTTTCATATTTGGCAAATGCTTTTGTGAATCATCTCGATGGTAATATTGGCTTAAAGGTTATAATTTCAGATTTAGTGGGTTGTAAATAAAAATTACATGAATGCATTCATGATTATGTTGAAGGCTTGTTACCTTGTATTCAATAGACTGTGTACCTCAATAAGCCTACTTTCATGAATTTGCGTGCAAAGGTGAGGAATGTTAAAATGAAATTGCTTGAGGCCAACACATTAAAATATAGATCTTCTCATGCTCCATCATCTTACCCTTCAAAGTTTTTGATATTGGGGAAAACAGATTTTGAAGGGATCCGGAACCCTTTACAACCAAAAAGCCAAACTGCTTAAAACAGCCAAAAAAGCCAGACTGTAGAAAAGACAGCCTGCAGTCAACAAAAAACCAACTCCCAAACAAACACCACTAGGTTTTACAATTACAGTTTCGCTTGTTGGAGCGAAGAGTCGTATCGAAAGAAGGCCCAGAGGGTTTAGATTTTTTTCCAATAATAGTAGTCCAGCCTTCTTCAACTTGTGTCGCCTTAGCCTGCCAAGCCAGCCCATCAATTTCCTGAGGATGAAAATCCGCAGCCCTAGAGGTAACATCAAAGTTCGCCTGAACAGGTGTGGGAATGACCGGAGAGCAACTAGAGATGGGAAACGAAGCACCATCAGTAGAGACAAAAACCGGTCTAATCGTTTGCTCAATATGATTTATCATGGTAGCTCCCCCAGCGGAGGAAGGAGAAACCCCAGCAACCTGTGAGTCAGAAGCCCCAACAACTTGTGAATCAGAAACCACCACCTCAAAGAAGCTCCTTAGCTGATCAGATTTCTTCTCAACCGTGTAATGTTGTAGAGAAGCGCCATTCCACCAAGTAGTAGTCTTTGCCTTCTTCTCGAATCCGCATTGCGCAGCAACATGTCCTATTTTGAAGCATCTTCTACAGCGGAAAGGGACCCCCTCATAATCTTACCCTTCAAAGTTCCTTTAGGAAGATAGTTATAAAAAGTAATAAAAAACAAGAAAAATGCCAAATGTTCATGTTGTTGCTAATGCTTTTAATATTATTACTTTAAACCTTCAAAGTCAAAGAAAGTTTATTAGACTTCAAGAGCCTTTGCGTGTTGTGTTTGGTGCTAGCAGGATTACTTTCCTTCTATTCGACCATTGACTACTTCAAAGTTTGTGATGCAAATGCATTTTGTGAGTTTTGGAGAGTTGATGGTCATTCTAAGCAATGTTGTGGCTCATTGAGGCATTAGATTTAGGATCTCATTGATAATATTATGATACATGTTGTGGTTATGAATGATGGAGACAATCATTTAGTTGCACCTCCTAATAAGAATTTGCAAACTTACATTAATCTTTTTTTTAACACATTAGTCTAATAATGTAAATTGTTTGAGACACAATCTTCACATTAAGTATATCTAGATATTTATGGGTTGGGACATTAATTTACATGATATTGAAAATCAGTTAATGGGCATGCATAATGAGGGTTCTAGTGTTGTCGAATTCTCTCCTATGTTGGATATTACATTTTCACATGATAAGATTCCATATGACTGATATTAAGGTCCTTTATATGTTAGGTCTCATGTTGATTTCAAACCATTGAAGGGTCTCCTCATTGATCTTGCATGCCAATTTAATATGTACATAAAAAGAGTTTTTGCTTAACCATTAGTTTTAGTAGCAAGAATATGCACATTTAGGTGTCTCTTTTAAGATGAATAATGAAATATTGATCAAGCCTATGAGTTGCACCATTTTACTTTTGGTAGGTGGTTGAAGGAAGTTCCTACTTTTAAGTCATGCCATTCCTAGCTTAGATTGGTTCTATGTGTTAGTCATTGTTGGATAGAGTAGTACTAGATATATTCTTCTATGCTGTATTAGTATATATATTATGCTCACAAGAATGGAATTGTAACCATGTGATGTGGGAGAATATTAGGGGATTGAGTAATCAACATCAACAAAAAATATATTTGTTTTCATTTTGTGTGTTGGCTCTAAATCTTGACTTCTTAAGTGTGGAGGAGGGCATTCAAATTAAAATTGAAATAATTTTCCTTTTAAAAATAGCACCCTAGAAATGTGGACACCACTTTCCATAAGTTGTTGAGTAGAAATTTAAGCACTCAGAAAGAGGAATTTGCGAATTTAAGCTTGAAAGGAGTTACAAATTGCATGTGCCACTCTTATTTGCATGCCTTGATTCCCAATTGGTGCACCCATATGAAGAGTTGCAATTAAGAGAGAAGCTTGCATGTCATCTTGAGTCTTGTATGCCATAGTCAGAAGATATTTGGAGTCTTGTTTGAGTCTTGCTTGTCAAATTCGACTCTTCTTGGAGGGTGGCAACACTCATGAATTTTTGTTGGACTTACAATCCTACCTGATCTCTTGGCATTGAAATTGGATACCACAATGGTGGAAGAGCTCCTACTCTCTCTTGATCTTTGTTTGAAATTCCTTCTTAGACATCTCATTTTGGTGCTACATTGGTGAAATTGATAAAAGGATGACCAAAGAACAAATTTTGGTTAACTTTCTGTATGCTTTTCTTGTAGTTTGAAGGTGGTAAGGAGCCTTTGAAGAGTTTGTAGGTTGGGAGCTCAAGTGTGGAGTTTTGGCTTATATAAGAGAGATAGTGTTAGCTAGAGTCCAATTTCATTAATTGTTCTTGCAGATATTTCCATAATGTTGGTATTTTGTCTTGTACAAGTCATTTGGGAAGGCTATAAATTTGTTTTAGATCAATTTTGAAAGGGGAAGCAATATCCAAATTCTCTAATGAAATTTTGATGTAATCACGATCCATCTCTTTGAAATAAAAATTAACATTTTTCCTCATGCATGGTGTTCATAGTTGGTCTACACCATCAACAAGTTTGAGAGACACCATAATCTGATGGGTTATTGTTTTAAATTAGAAAATTAAAATATTAAAAAAGTGGTTATGGTCTATAATAAGTTAGTAGAATGTCCTTGAATATTTGTTTGAATTGGGTTAAGTTTAAATGACTAGTTTTCCAAAATTTCTTACACAATCTTGATCTCTTGATCTTTTGAAAATCATTTTGTAATCATGTCTTATAGCCTACTATAAATGCCTCTTGCAAGGAAAAGTTTGCTATTTAGTTACTTCTCTACTCTTGATTGCATCACTATTGTGAGATATCCATATGTGAGGTTATCATATATAATTTTCAATATTTTGGATGCTTTATTAAGGACCCCAGAACTACCCAATGAGAGAAAAATGATTTATATGACATACCAAATTTTAATAAATAAGAGGAATGATATTGAAAAGAAAATACAAGTATTTGAAAGACCAAAGAAACCTACAAGGATTCAAAGTAAAAACAATAATCATGCCACCATTTTATAAACACGGACAAAAATGGGACAATCTATAAAGTACCATGTAGTACAACCTTTCATTTTTTAGCATTGGAGTTTGGACATCTTTTGCCTAAGAAAAATTCTTATGAGCAATAAATTTCATATGTGCTAAAAATAGATGTGTTGTAGATAAAAAAACAAACCGATTGCACTTCAAAGGATTCTCAAAGTACATGGGACCCAAACAAAGACACACAATAGACAAGTTCTGAATCTACAAGCGGACATGTCTTCAAGGAAACATGAATAAAGGTTATGAAATGCAAAGTCAGAAATGTTACCTCTTTCTAGCATATTTATCGAAAGTACTACCCCACACAAGGATGAAGAGCTTCCACTAAAAGTGAATTTGAAGATTCAATGTAAGGACATTGATATTAATGATTGAGACAAGGATAATCTTCTTTTTGAGGAAGGTTCTTTCAACACAATTGGTTGAGATATTTTACTTTTGTTTTATTTTCTTTGCTTCCATTCTCATGATGTTTTCATGTATGGATGACATAAAAAAACGTTTAGAGTTGCAAATTAACAAAAGTGACTATGAATACATGTTGTGTGGTTCATTTCACTTTTTTATTTGTCTTCTATGTATCTTCTTTTGTGTTTTCCCTAAAGATTTGGCATGATGCCAAGTTATGGAGTGTTTGGCAACCACTCTCATCGTGTCGATCAAATAAATTGGTTTTATTTTTGGTTTTCCTTTGACCTTTTTGATTGAGCCATGCTTCTTGTGCTCCTTTCTCATGTCTTCTATTGTCTTGTGGCATTGTTTGGCTTGTTCTTTTCTTAGTGCACTTTCAATATGATTTTACCTTCTATATGTTCATTCTTTTTATGATTTGGGATTTTGATCATGTATTGTTTGTTGTGTCTTCTCTACTGACATGTTCTCACATGGCGATCTTTTCTATGGCACATTTTATGTTCCCTCACTTGGCATATTTCTCTTTATGCTACTTGCTTTCTTTGATGATGTTCTCTTTGATATACAATGCTACACTTGTATGCTATTGTTTCACATTATCATGCATAGTTTGTCTTGCTTACATTTATCTATGCTTACATGTCCATATCTAGCACATTGGCTATTATTACTTTTCCTTTGACATTTTTGATTGAGCCATGCTTCTTGTGCTCCTTTCTCATGTCTTCTATTATCTTGTGGCATTGTTTGGCTTGTGCTTTGCTTAGTGTGCTTTCACTGTGATTTTACCTTTTATACATTTTTTCTTTTTATCATTTGGGATTTTGATAATGTCTTGTTTGTTTTGTCTTCTCTACTTACATGTTCTCATATGTCAATATTGTCTATGACACATGTTATGTTCCCTCACTTGGCATATTTCTCTTTAGTACTTGCTTTCTTTGATGATGTTCACTTTGATATACAATGTTACACTTGTATGCTATTGTCTCACATTATCATGCATAGTTTTTCTTGCTTACATGTTCATATCTAGCATATTGGCTATTATCACTTTCTCTTTGTCCTCACACTTAGGGGAAAATTTGGGAGGTGCCTTGTTACCTCTTATTAATTGATCTTTGATTGTCACATTTTGATACATTAGTTGATAATTGCCACACAATACTATCTATGATGCTATTGCAAGTATTATAGCTTACATGAATATATTTTTCACATACTCCTTTTTCTTTGCTCCTCTAATCCATTACATCAGTATATATGCAATCTATTTCAAGGGAGGGAGGAGGAGAATATTATCAAGAGTGCTCTTTCATGATTATGGTTACAATGGATCTCTAGGGGTCCTACACCACATGCTCATGGTTACTATTGATGTAATAAGAGTTTCCAACCTATCTAATTTTATTTTAGGACCTTTTCACACTAGTCAAATTTACTTAGGATATTTAACTTTTGTGTCTCATATCCTAGGATTAAGACATATTGCCATTATTTAGTTTTTTTGTATGCCCACTCTCGCCTATATATACAAGAATTCCCTAATTGTGTATGATTTATCATTATTATTCTTAATCAAGGTTGCATTGTATCATTATTTGACAATATTGCATAATCATTGCTTCTCTCTTGCGTGGAAGGTAATTTTTGTTGTAGGTGATCCTTGGCTTTTATAAACCCTTGTGGTTTCTCTTACATGGTATTTTAGCTTTAGATATGACACTCTTTTCTCATTTCTAGGAGTTTTTTGCTAAAAAAATTTACATGGTGTAACTTGGAGAAAAATAGACCTCATCATTAGGTCTAGAAGGCCAAAAAATCTATGAATAGATAATAAAATTGATAAGGTTTGGACATGATCCATATTTGAAATTTTTTGAGGGCATCATAAAAAATCTCAACCATATGAATCCATTCAGTTTGTACATACACATAAGGATATGTACAATATGGTTTCTACACTATCATAGGAATAAGATTTGTATAATTAGAATATTCTAGCATTAAACATGCACTTTGTCACTTTGCATCATCATAGGGTACATTATTTCTTTAAGACAATTTGATTGGTTGTTTGTAGAAGTGTAGGGTACATTGGTTGTTAATTAGTTAATGTTGCAGGCGTCATAGTATGTTGTTGATCTTGTTGGTCACATTTGCCTATGATAGGTTTGGGAAGATGAAGGCCTTAGTCATGTCCCACAAAAGGGGGTCAAATCTTGCAAGAAATGCTCCATAATATGACCACTTCACAAAACTATCTTTATTAGTTACAATAGCCACCACACAACACACTACCCACTTTGTTGACCAAACACCATCATTCCATATCGTTGCTCTACTTGGGTGTCCTTATCAGACACATCACTCCCTTTGTCATTGCCATCCTACTCACACATATAATGCCACCATTGTACCACCCCAACAATGATACATGCTTAGTTTTTGAGCCATAAGGGGGTATTTTTTTTGGGAAGCATTAATTTTAGCCACAAAGACCACATTTTGACTTCTTGTAGGATTTGGAAAGGTATTTCTAAGAACTTCACAACCATTGACTTGGTTTTTCCAAATTTTACACTGGGCACCTAATACTCTTGGTTTGAGGTTAAATTTTGTACTTCAGTTTGTATTTTGAAAAATTGCATTTAAGTTACCATTTTTTCTTGATTGGGGGAGGGGGTTGATTGCTTGAGTTACAAAGGGTTACATTAATTATTTTCTATTTTATGCACTACTTTATTTTTGGATCATGGATCAAAGTTTATTTCCTCTTTTTACACCATAAAACTACCATGAATGGAAATATAAAATGGAGATCTACTTAAGAAAAGTGGGATTATATTCAATCACTATGAGTGAAAAAGGTGAACCATCACTTAATGCAAAAAAAATTATAATAGGTGTGATGATATGGAAAATTGTACTTATCAGTTTCTCTCAATCTTCACTTTCACATTGCCTTTGCTACATCACCCAATTAGATGTATTCTACATTAGAGGTTTTTTTTTGGAAAATAGGATGCATTTTGAGGTTATCAATTGAATAATGAGATTGTTAGTTTGAATCTACTAATTTAGACACCATCCATGACCTTCACCAAGCTCAAATCATTGAGATTGTAGTTGAAATAGTGTTGTATTGAGAAACATGAATACTAGTTGATTCTTTCCATCCTTGCAAAACTTGGTCTTGATTACTCATTTCTTTTACATTTAATGCTACTAAGGATGCTCTTGGAGCTACATGGACCATGGAATCACTTGATGATTTTTCTACCTCACTATCTTAAGAACAGGCTGAAGTCCACAAATTCACATGCTCTTATTGATAATCAAGGTATAAAATAGAAAAATGATTCAAATAATAAGGGAAAGAAACATAAAAATATGGATAATTTGAATAATGAGAAGGACAAGAAACATAAATCCAAATAAACCTTTGAGTCCTCCTCCTCTTCCAAAGGGGAATCATCTAAGAAGGAGAGACTCAAATGTGCATATTGCAAGAAACTTAGGCATTAAGCGCATCAATGTTATACAAAATAGATTGATGGTTTGAAGCATCTTCTATAGAAGCATAATTTAAAATTGTCTTCAACTATGTTGGTTCAACTTCTTTTTCTTCATCTTCATAGTTAGAGAACATGAAGGGTAAGACACTTGTAGTTATAGATTCTAATTTAGGGAGATGGATCCTTGGTTCTAGAGCTTCACATCATATAGCTTCATCATAGGGTGCATTTTTTTTTATTCAAGTCTTATTCATCACCACACATCTTGATGGGTAATAACACATACATTTATTTTTTGTGGAAGAGTATCAAATGACATGTGCAAGGGATCCTTCAATTATGTCCTTTGAATACATCATTTTCTACGAATCCACTTTCTATCTATCATATCACACATAGTGGGGTAGGGAATAGTGTTGAGTTCACACCAAATCTATAATCATTTAAGATTTGCATAGTAGAGATATTCTTGTATTTATGGAGGAAAATGATTGGTCCAGATTGTACATTTTTCTTACATTTTTCCTCGATGATCCTTTGATATTCAAGTTTAAGCATCTAGGGTGGATAGTTTTTAGGAGGTACAATATGGTCATTTGAACCTTGGTATCCTTTCATCAATTGAGGTTCTAGAGAGTTGTGTTTACAATCCATCTCCTACATCTCCTAGTTTTGTAGAGTTTAGTGTTGCTACATCGAAAACTTTCTACCAATTCAACATAGTAGGATCTTCATACTAGTCTTCCAAATATAACTTATTAGATGAGTACTTGATGGATACATCATGAATTTACTGGTTTCCATATTGCAAATTTAGAAGACTCTTGAGGAAATTCAACTCCTCTTTTATGTTAATTCCCATAGATTTATAACATCTTTGAATGAAACGAGGAAACATTCAAACCCTCTTGTTCCTTGTCAGTTTCCATATGGTATTTTTTCACCTTCTTAATTAGTTAGGCTTGGATTTCTTGATTTGATTGTGACACTCTTTAACATTGACATGACAACACTTGAGATTTTTTTAGATGCATACATTTAGAGTTTTCTTTTGTCATATTCCTATTTGAAATAGGGATTTATTTTGCACATATCAATGGATTTATTTATTTCTAAGGGGAGAAATGTTGTTTGGTGATATTGGATCTTCTTTAACATTTGTTATTGAGCATCTATCATTCATATAGGAGATTACACATTGAGGGGGCACTCCATGGTCTCTCTTTTTCTCTCTTATGAGGGAATTCTTTCCTCACTTGGGTTTTATCCTTTTCATACTTTAGAGAGTATCTTTTATACATTTATGAAATAAGCTTTCCTTGTGGGGTCATATTGAGTCCTCCTTCTATTTACCATCTTCCTTGTATCTCTCTTTTAAAGAGGTTTTTTAAAATGGGTTTTGTCATTTTCTCCATTTATGATATATTTTTGTACATGGATACCTCATTAGTCCTTGTTGTAAAGACCCATATTTGCATGTTTATATTTTTCTCAGTCTCTCTAAGTTTAACTTAATGGGGGGGGGGGGTGTTCTAGTGTGAATATGGTTTTCTAGCTATCTAGTTTCATTTTAAGACTTTTTATACTAGTATAGTTAAGCTTACTTAGGGCGTTTAATTTGTGTGTCTCATGTCATAGCATAAGACACATGTTTTCATCTTAGTTTGTTCTATGTCTTACCCTTTCTTGTATATACAAGGGTTCCCTCATTGTACTTGATGTATCATTATTGCTCTTAATCAAGGTTGCATTATATCATTCTTTAAAAATATTACATACTCATTGTTTCTCTTTTGTGTGGAAGGTCATTGGTGCTATAAGCGATCCTTGGATTCTATGAACCATTGTGGTTTCTCTTAGAGTTACAATGGCTAATCACACATCTTATACTGAGCTTGTATGATTATCATTTTTTTCAAAAGTCCTACACCATCTTTGGAATTTCAAAGGATTGTTACAATAGTCCACTTAGGGATATTACATCTATTTTGTTGGTTATAGTGATCCATTCAAGAATGCTACACCTATCTCTCTAAATTTATCTCTTTTGGGTTATAGTGTTCCATTTAGGGACCTTACACATTTATTTACACTTTTTGTTTTCAAGATTACTAAGTAGTAGTTTTTCATGCTTATTTCAATAATTTTATTCAAGGATATCATTACATAGAGAATGGAAAAATCATCATCCATATCCATATCCTTTTTATATTTTATTGTCATTCACTTTCATGTTGGATGCTTGTCTCCTTTAACATGCATGATTCATGCTAGTTTTGTAGTGGATTTATTTAATTTAACCCACTTCCCTTATCCTAATACTTAATTAAATAAATTTTATTTATTTATTTAATTAATTTCCTCACTATCCTTACATTCCACCACCTTTAATTATATAAATCCATATTTATTTAATTAAATCTAACCTTTACCCTTATTCCTCTAAATCCCCTAACCTTTTCTTAAGTTAATTAATCCTTGATTAATTAAATTTATCCCTATCCTAAATATAATTATCCCATTCTCCAACTTTTAACTCCACCTAAGCTAATAAACCCTTGGTTTATTAACTCAACCCATCCTCATTAATCAATTAATCCTTGATTAGTTGATCTAAACCTCATCCCTAATACTTATTACCATTGTTTTCTAATTTTAAATTCCTACATCTCACCTACTTCCACTAACCTCTTACACAAGCCACCTTATGAGCCACCCTAACCTCTTACACAAGCCACCCTATCTCTTACACACATTTAATGCCTCTCTTCCCATTGTGTGCTCACACATGTGTGAGCACACCTCCCCATTTAACCCCTTTCCATATTTTGACACTTGTCACAAGGCTAATCAATCCTCATCCTTGATCCAAACCTCACCTTCTCAATCAATCTCAACCCTCCATTAGCCATTCAATCTTAGCCCTTGATTCCTCTCACCAAATTTCTATATAGTGAGGCCTTGGCTCTCATTATTTCAACACACATTCATCCCATCCTTATGCTATCAAAACATCCCTCCAATCCATCTTCATAATACCATCATCATGCTAAGATCTTGAGCAACCACATCCATCTCAATATTTGGAGCAAATCTGCAAGAAATGGGTGCTTCTTGTGAGCTCAATCCATGAAGAGAAGACTATGAAGGTATAATATTGTTTATATATTTCCTTTATGCATTTCATCTATTTCACTTCATATTCATCTTTCCCATCTTCATTTTGGCATGCTCGGTGGGTTACCCCACCCTTTTCTAATGTTTTTTGAAGTTTGTGTGAGTTTTGAAGCTGCAGGTCACGTTTTTGGACAAAAAAATACAAAGCTACACCTCTATTGTACATAAATTCACCTCTGCTTGAGCAAAAGTGCAACTCTTTCATAAAGCTATGCCTCTATTTTTGCTTTATAAAATTGCGCCTCTGTCAAAAATTGCTGCGCTTCCATTTTCTGACGTTTTCATCATTCTCACCTAGATTTAAGGTTTATTTGGCTTCTCATATTTTTTTTGTAGGTCCTCATCATCCTAACACTCTATTTTGCAGGTTCACCCATCATTTGCATGCTTAAACTAGGTGTTTTAAAAGTTTTGTGAGACTAGGGTTTCATATAAGCTTTCTCGGGCACCTAGGATTTTCTTTGTTTTCAACTCATTTTCATTACATTTTGGGGCATATTTTGGCTAGATATACATGTTTTGAGGTCCCCCATATGTTCATCTACCCATTTCCCCACCTGGGTTAGTCCAAAATTTCATTTCTTGACCCCTAAAAGCTATTTTCTAGCTTAGTCTGCAAAGTTGCGCTTCTGTTCACAAAATGTCACCTCTATTTTTTACAGAAGTGCAACTCTGTGCATAAATTTGTGCCTCTATTTTAGGAGACATATTATAGGGTTTATTAGGTGTTTGTGGCATCAATTTTTCATTTTGGGGTTCCTACCTGCATTTTCTAACTGTTTCCTAAACTGGGTTACTCATAAATTCCATTTTTCACCCACGAAATCCCTTCTTTTAGCACAATTGCAAAACTACGCCTTTGTTCACAGAATGGCACCTCTATTTTAACAAAGGTACAAATTTATCTACAAATCTACACCTGTGTTTCAAGTTGCAATTTTAAGCATTCTTTCAACTATTTTTTGCATCTAATCTCTATTTTTGAGTCACTAATGTGTGTTGCAAGTGTTATAATGCTTTTTTAAGGCAAAAATCATCAAAAACTATCTTTTTTCTGATCCAAAAAAATTTCCTTTGGGGGTTTTTCCCCTGAACCCCCTTCAACAAGGGATCGTGTTCGTCCTCTCACACCCCCCTATTGTTGGGTTAAGTGCACCAACCCCCCATTGGAAAAGGGCCCAAATTTTTTATGGTTATCTTTATGCTAACATTTGTTTCATGTGATAATTTTATCATCTAACCCCTTTGTGGTGCAGCTTGAAAATGCTTGTCAAAGGAAAAATCATCAAACTACTAACATTTTTCTTGCAGATTCGTTTGACCAAAGTTTTCTTTTTTTTCCACTAATCTAGGCACATTTCATTTCTTAAGGTTAATGAACTCTTGTGTGATGTGTCTTTGAGTGAGTGGTGTGTATGCTCTCCTCTCACACCAAGTGTGATCTTGAGGATCAAAAACATCACTTACTCTTTTTCTTTTTCTTTTTATCCCAAGGAACCCAATGTGTGTATGCTCTCCCCTTGCGCTTCATGCGATCTTGGGGATCAAAAACACTTGGATCATTATTTTTAGGGGGACTACCTAGGGATTTCATCACCCTAGGAGATGACTCCAACTCCCATGTTCCAATGGAGTATAAAGAGCGAGAGGTGAGAAACACACCTCTCTTGGAAGTGGAATCTTTTCAATCAGGCTAAGCCTCCAAGAAATTTAGACCTTGGAGAAGTGAAGGTGGAGAGTGGGTTACCCTCTCCTCTCGAATATTTGAAATTGTTCCCTTTCATCTACAGATTTGGGCCTCATGTACCCTTGAGGTATATAGATGACTCCCTAGCAGCCTTGTGTATCCTAGATTGGGACCTTTCAGTCGTAGCTTAGTGTGGTGCAAGGGATGTGGATAATACCATGAAGTTAATCACCATGTACTCCCTTAGGTTGAGAAATAAATCCTCGTGGTGAGATACAATAGTTCTCGAGGAGAGAGAAGGTGAGTTCATGGCGTCCGTTGATGAACTTTTGCCACTGGATCTCTACCTATCTGCCTTCTTGAGAAAGGGTACTCTAGTGCTCCACCCAAGTATCAAGGAGTATTAACCCAAGCTTGCTTGGGTGGTGGGCCTACACTAAGCTATAATACCACTTGAATAATTTAGGCTTGTGCAAGTGCTTTAAGTTTTTTTTCTTGTGCTATTCTTGTGAAAAATGAATCAACCAAGCCTGACAAAGGATTGAACATACACTATAAAAATCCATCAAACTTGGCCACTTTGTTTGTTTGTGTGCTTTCAATTCTATCTCCTAGTCAAGCAAGAAAAACCTTCACCTCATCCAATTCTTCCTATCCTCATCATCCCTCTACATCCTAATCATACCACCTTTTCCATCCTAATCACCCCCTTTCATAATAATCACATTATCCTAATCACCCATAACCATAATAATCCTAATCATCCCTTCCTAATCATTCATTATCATTCTAATTATCACCATTCTAGTCATAATCATCCATAACTATTCTAATCTAATCACCCCATATTAATCATTCATAATCATTATCATTATCACCCTAATCCTAATTATCTTCCATAATATTTCTAATCATCCATCTTATCCTAATCATACCCAATCATATAATCTATATCATCTCTAAATCATCCTATCTCATTCTAGTCATCCCATCTTATCGATCCATAATCACTATCATTATCACCTTAATCATCCCTAATCCTTCTAATCATCCTCACCACTCCCTCTTAATCATTCATAATCATCCTAACTATCCCCCTAATCACCCCCATTTATCCTAATTATTCCATCTTAATCCACATGCTTCATTATCATTAGTAATCATCATCATCATCTTAATCCAATCCTCCTTTTTCAACCTAATCCCATCCTAATCAAATCCTAATCAAATCCATCTATTCTCATCCAAAATATAATCAAGCATTATCCATCTATCCATCTCAATCAAGCATTCAATCCCCTATCCTTAATCAAAAACCATAATATGAACATCAAAAATTGATTAAGGACTTAATCTCCTTCATCCCTCATATCCTTTCATCATTATCCAAATCATTCATCCTATCCTTAATCCAATATCATCCATTTCAAATCCAATCTCCCAATAAAAAATCAAGACCTTAGATTGATTTCATCTTTAATCCAAACTCGCTTAAGAACATTAGCCTATCTTAGTTATAGTTATAAAATCAAATCAATTCCTACTTAAAAACTTTTACTATCTTAAGTAGAAATCAAATCCAATCAACTCTTGCTTAAGAACATTTTCCTATCTTAAGTATAGAGAATCAACTTGAATCAAATCAAATCATTTTGAGGTCTTGAAATTTGATCCCAAGTCTAACCTATCCTCCATATTCATCCTCATATATTATTCTTCTAATCCCCATCCATCCATAATCCATTACCATAATTTCCATCCTCATCCAAAATCAACCCCAAACTTTCCTCTTCCAATTAATACCCAACCATGTCTAATCATCCAGTCTATCCTCCATCCAACTTAATCTATCCTAATCCACCTTAATCCATTCTAACCCAATCTAATATCATGAGCCCATATTCTAATCCCTATGATGATATTGAGAATATTGTGGATCACCTTCTAAAAAAATTCTCCAAATCTTCACCAATCACCCATCCAATGTCCCCCTCAAACCCCACCCACACCCTCATCACCCATATCATCCTCATGGGATCCCATCACCAATCATCTCTTCATCTACTACTTTAATAATGATAAGGATGCCATGCTTAGCTATCTCCTTGGAATTTGGGCTAAGCTTCCATCCTTCCCACCTTCATCCAATCCCAACGCATCCCCTCTTGCTTACCGTCCCCTTTCTTTGACAATGGAGACCAAGCCTTTAGACAAAACTTCCCATCCCAAATCCCCATCTCCAAATCCTTTTCAAGATCCTCATCCTCATCATCACTTTACCAATCCATAAAAAATTCGACCCCTTATTCAACTTGTTTATCTCCCACAACATTACAATCCATGTCACCCCAATCTTACCAATCAAATTCACCCCATGTCCCTTCTAATAACTTCCTCAAAGGACTATTTGCAAAGGTGCTTAACTCCCCATGCAAAAAGAAACTTGTGAAATCTTCTCATGTCATGCATCCACCTTCATCACCTCCACATCAAGATAAATCCCAATCCCCTAAATCTCATGAATCCCCTACTACTCCATCCATCCAAGTTGAAGTATCTATTGAACTTACCTCCCCCATCACACCGTCCACATCAAATGAACTATTTCCTTTTCCTAATACAAAGCATTCTAACATAGAACCCCATCCATATAAAGATCAAAATACCCCTTCCACTCCATTACATGATCCCTCTTGAAATCAAGATCAAAGTACACCTTCTACACCATCTAATGATCCTCTCCCCTCTCATGATAAAAACACCCCTACCACTTCATTTCATGATCACCCTCCATCTCATGACTCTACCCCAAGTCAAGATCAAAGCATCCCTTCATCTCCATCTCATGATCCTAATCCTCCACAAGTTACCGTCACCCCTATCCAAGCTACCCATGAACCCCCTACTTATCAATTGGGTTCCTCCACTTTCATCCATGCTAGTTTACTCCAAGACCCTATCATTCCTTCCATGTCATATCCCCCTCAAAATGGAATCACATCTTGATTCCAAAATAACAAGTATCCCATCGGAATTTTTTTTTGTCAAGCCATGCATTATCAAGGAAAAGGGTTAGGCCTCCATGAGAAAGGCATCTTAGAACCCCTTAATATCAAAGAAAATATAAAATATCATGGCCTTGGATACCGAGCTCTAGATGTTGGCACTCTTTCTACACATCCTAAATCCAAAATCCATCCACCTACATCCAAATATCCACATTCCCCATCCTCCAAATCTATCTTGGGCGCTTATGTTCCAAATCCCAATCACTCATCCCCTCCATCCATTTTGGGTCCTTATATCCCAAAACAAATTCCTTCATCCTCTCCATCCATTTTGGGTCCCTACATTCTGCCACCTAACATTCCTATTCCAAAATCCCATTATCCTCTCTATCCATCACCTCATATCCCAAATAAAGATCAACCAAGGCACACATCTTTGAAATCCTTCCAACATACTACTTACACCAACCCATCCATAATTTATCCACATCATTCATATCTGTTGATCGTGTTTTCTGCACAATAACATCCAGACAGAATATGATATCCTATCTCTCTTGAAAGGTAAATCTCTATTGGAAAGCCTCAAGAGATAACCCCAAGGTCTCTAATGTCAGGTCTTGACAGTGCATAAACAACTCAGTAACAAAATGTGAAAATGCTGGTAATCACAATGGGACCTTACTACAAGAAAAATATTGAATCGATTCTATCAGATTTAACAAACTGGTGATACTTCAATCCTAGATTTAACCCAATAATCAAAGAAATAGAAAAAGGATAAGGGTTTCAGAGAGATTTCTATATCTAATACTACTCCTAAGATTAACAATGAAAGTAAAAACACATTGAAATGGACCAATCTTTCGAAACTGATCTCTGCTTGACCAAGATAAACCGACAATCTCATAGAAAAAAGTGCAATCTTCTGAGGTGTTAAGATTTTCAAATCATGAACATTCATTCAACAACCCTTTTTGTAGTTGAAATGAACAAATCCTCACAATCGAACTAAGCATACGGAATATGAAGTCCAGGCTAACTTTGCAAAGCAACTAACAATCAGTTGGTTGCAAAAAGTATGGACTGAAGGATTGCTGCAACATTCAAGTATTAAATCACAAACATTATTGAACCCGAATCTAATCTAAACATTAACCCTCTCAAAGCAATTTGAAAGATGGAATAACAAGAACCATGCAAGACAAGAGAAAACAAGTATGGCACCAAATCACAATTTCATTACTTGCATTCAAATTATCCATTGTAGCAACAATTCTAGCTTTCTGTTACAATATTTGCCTGAGAATACCTACTTGCTAACTTGCTTCTAACTATCTCTGCACTCTACTCTACTTCTATCTTCTAATTACAAATTCTTAACTATCTAGCTATTCAACCCTTTACAAAGAGGCAAAATGCCCAATATATAGAATTCCCTAGGAAACCGTCGGCCAGGCAAGGGTTTCGCAGCAATAACTTGGCACAACAACCAGACCAAGAGAGTCTCACTTCCGGTCAAATAAGCATTGAATGCACGTCCCATCCAAGTCGGCCTGAGATCTGCAATGTAGTTCAGACTAATGCGCGGGAAGATAATAGGGAAGCACAAATCGCGCCGCATCCTATCATTAGCTCCCTTCCCTATTATCTTTGTTCCAATATGGATCTTCATGTACTTTCAAGAACGCCCCATCCAAGTCGGCTACTGGTGGCAGGGGCAGAACCCTAAGTCATCTTTCGATGGACGCAATCTCGTCCCTTGAGTGTTTGACCGACTTATCCCAATCTACCTTATATGCCAAATACTTGTCAATAACTGCAAGGTAGGTGGCCGCATCATCTAGCTGGTGCTCAGACACAGAATCATCATTACTTGGTGCATAAACGTCCTGCCACCATTCTCGCAACTGCTCCAGACTCAAATACTTGGGCGCGGTCTTCCTTCTTCCTGTCATTATCTCGAAAAAAGAAATGCAGCTTCATCAATGTGTCTTCTCTATTTGTAAATCTTTTTCAATACTTTTTGCCTGATTTGAAATACCTCGAACCATTCCCATGACTCGACAACTCCAAAAGAAAGAAGGATCCCATCACTCACCAACTTGTCCCGGGTGTACTCCATAATAGTCTTGGTTTTCTGTAGCAGGAGGTCGGTGTCTTCTTTATCTTGTGCCATTACTTGCTTCAACCATTCAGTGGTCCTTGCAGCATCCTTTCTAGTCGACAGGATTTCCTTAATAGCTTCATCACCTTTTACTTGCACCCCTTTCAACCAATTCACAGTGGCAACAATGGAGGCTTTCATCTTTTCTAGCTCGGTGATGGTCTCTTGAGGTAGAGGATTTGTAGCAGAGGAAGAAGGATTAATGGACTGTAGTGGCTTCATTAATTCCTCCAAGCACTTCCTAAGATTCTCATTTTCTTTCTTTAGTTCCTGCTTGGTCTTCATTTCTTCCCTCAATCTACCCACAATAACAACACTAGAAACCTCATAATCCTCAATATCCTGCTCGATAGATGTAGGTCCTAGATTAAAAGTCTATTTTGATCCAGAGCAGGGGTGGCAATATGAATAACCCGATCATGAGTTTCATCTCTTTCAATCCTTGAGATCACCCTAGCCTTCTTCTTACCTTTGTCTTTCCCAATTTTGGCTAGCAGTGCATCCCAATTTGGTGGACTATCTTCCATAACCACTTGTTTTCTCTTTATCTCTCTGTTCAGCCACTCTGGAACGATGGGCTCCAATTGTGAATCAGTTTGCATCTCTCCCTGCTGACCCTCCGATATTCTTTCCTCTAGATTGTGTTCCTCAAGGGTCTCATCCATCTTGCCTTCTTTTTCAATATGCTCTCCCTCTTGCTTAGGTGATGGATCTCTCATTGCCTCTACTTCCTTTGTAGGAGATTCAACTTCTTCAGTCCTAATAGGAGAATCTATATGTGCAATCAAAGGAGATTGTATTTCTTTTTCAATTTCGGTCTCCGCACTGTAGAGTTCACCTTCATGAAACTCTTCCCCTTCAGTCTCCGGATGACCCTCAACATCCCTTGACTCACTTGGTTTGCTTTGAGCTTCATGAGCGGGAGGGATGTCATCCAACTGCCCTTCACAAGGAGTGGTCGGAGGAAAATCTGCCTTAGGCACACTGTCCCTGGGAGAAGGAGTCCTAGACCTCCTTGCATACACCTTGGCCTTCTCCTCTAAACTTTCAACATTTATCACTGGAGGGGTAACTTCTTCCTCTAATATCTTTGAGCTTTCCTTTTCTGACAATTTTATGATTCTCCTCCTCTTGGGCATTGGTACATCAACTTCAGGACCTTGATTTTCAGTCTCTTTCTACTCGGACTTCTTAGTCTTTATCATCTTCTTAGCTTTTGGCTTCCTCTATTTTTCTGCTTCCTAGGATTCTTCCTCTTGAACACCTTTTGTCTTGATCTTGGATGGGGAGTCCAGTTTTCCTTTACCCCTAGGATCCTACTGCCCCGTGGACTCCTTAGAAGTAGAATAGGAATCTAAGTCTCCCATCATGTTATAAGTGCATTTCACTCCTTTATTTTCCAACTCCCACATAGTGTGTTTGAGCCACATCTTGGTAACTTTGATGACTGGCTCTATCAGTTGCTTCAGTTCTGTTTGCTCCTCCTCTAACCAGTCCACATCACCAATCGGCCTATCTTTTACTGCCTCATAGGCATGATCCTGAACTAAGTTCCCATCATCCTCCAATTGATCAGGAACTGCCCTTACATTATACAATCAGACTGCATCCACTGGAAGCCGAGAGAATTTCTTCTTTCTAACCTCATACTCATCACTACAATTGGCCCAGTAGTCCTCTAAATCAACCTTATGGCTATATTCTCTACTGGCCTTCTTTTGAGCCTCACCTGTGATATCAAATTTGGACCTTTGGGAGTGGAAAGACAAACCGAGAGTATTCATTTCTTCCTCTGAAGCCTGGGTAGAGCCGATGGAAGGGAAAACCTCTCCAGTGCCAATCCTCAAGGGGAAGTCTCCACCAAATCCAGTCTTATGTTTGTCCTTCTTGACAGTGGCATGAAAATCACAAATCTGTCTTGTTACTTCCAACAATATAATGTGGTCAGTGGGATACCTTGGAAGTCTGTATGGACCCCTTTGGCAGCCATCAATCCGAATGTAGGAGAAGGCTGGGAACTAAATAAACTAGGCTCCATATTTCTTGATGAGCTCCTTTGCTTGATCTAAAATTATGACATGCTCTGACTCCTGAAGCATTCGGGAGATATGCATGGCGAATGCATCCTTTTCCCTCCTATAGTTTGAACCTCCTAAGTGCAACTAAGGGAAAACTTCATAAATAATATCCTGTCCGAAAATTCCCTTTGTATCTAATCCTCTATAGGGATGGAATCTAGCAAGTGCATAGACCAAATATGAGGTCATTGTGAAGGTCTTTGTCTACAAAACATTGGACAACTGCTTATGAATTACTTGGCTAATGACCCCTGCCCAATGGTAATTGATCTTCTCTTGTTCCATCCTTATAATCGCATGACACATCCAATTCTCAAATGTACCAACACTCTTCAATCCAAGCAACCTGATAAGAAAGGTGATGGCATCATAGTATTCCCTCTTGAATTTTGCTCTGAACAACTGCTTTGGCAACTTGGAATAGTGGGACTTGGGCTTCTCTAGCCAGGAATTGATCAGCTACTGTGACTTCACAGTCTGGTCATCATAGAATTCCTGAGCTGCCTCAATGGTGAATCCCACCACATGAGACCGGTCTGGCATGTCAAAGGTTTGGGCAATGGAGACCGGGTTGAGGTTTGCAACAACCCTCCCTTGAAGACCAATAATCCTCTATGTATCCTGATCATAGTGCCTGGCACACTCAAGGACCAGCTCATAGCACTGCACCGTAGAAGGGAAACCAACAACATGTGACAAGCCTGATTCCATCATCCTTCTAGTCACCAAAGGAGGATCCTTGGCTGCCATCCTTGCTTTAAATTCCTCATAGTCCCAGAGGCCAACATTTGTATCAGTGACTTTTGACCAGATAGAAGTGATCTTACTCTCAGGGACCTTGATCTTGATGTCCAGCTTAATCTTCTCTGCATTAGACAATGAAGACCCAACTGCTGCCTTGCTTGATTTAGCCTGCATTCAACATGAAAAACACAGTAAAAACCACAGGAAAGCAAGTTTAATCCATCATAACACCATTAGAACACACCTCATATGGTCAAGGTGTTATAACAATCCTTATAAAATGACCACAAAAACTTCGGGTTTCAAGACCATCTACGAAATTTGAGCTAGAGAGGAATTTTGGGAAATTCCAGACCGATCAGATTCCAACGGAATAACTAGGAAACCTACTTAATCATTAAACTTGATCATTTTTCATTGATAAATTCACATGGGAGATCCAAATATGACATGAAATAATCATCAAATGCATCATGAATTGTAAACAGATCCAATTATCTCACGTTCCTTTATGTTTCATCAACTTTCAGGAAAATCCGCCAGAGATGGATTCCCGCGAAGAACGAGCCAAAGAGGAGACTTTGGAAGATCAGGGAGACGATGGATTTCAGAGAAATTCGAACTTGATGGAAATCCGCGGATAAGGCAAAATCCTGAACCAATGGAGATTCTCGGAACGAAAGTTTCAGCAAGAGTCAATCGTTTCGCTGAGAAGTCTTGGCGAAAGAAGTCACTAGAATAGGTTTTGTAAGACTTAGTGGTTTCGGTGCAACGTCCTGGCGACTAGGGGAAGTCTCAGTGAAGCAAATGAGTGTATTTCGGCCAAACAAATTTCATTCGGAGAGAATTCACGCTGAATGGGGCACGTCTCGCCGAAAGCGAATGTGAAAGTCATGTCGATGAGAGATTTTCTTTGGTATAAAGTCACAGCGAATCGCCCTTGTCTCACCGACCATCAGAGTTTAAGTAATTACTTTGGCTAGACTAAAGTTTATCTATATGATGTCTCAGCAAACTTACAAAGTCTTGCCAAATGTCAATGGGGAACATCTCGATGTGACCAGCGGGTAGTCGGGGTAAGGTCTCAGCGACTTCTTTTGGTCTCGCCGACTAGCGATAGAACATGAGATACCTTCAATGTGAGAAAGATATAGTCACATCGAACATATGGACTTGGGAGGACTTTCGGTGAAGCGTTTGAGTTCGGCTAGAGGTTCCAGTGACTACGTTATGTCTCGCTGATGAAGAGTTCCATCGGCATAACCTCTTGCCGACATTATGAAGTCACCTCGACAGAAGATCTGGGCTCACCAAGAGAAAGGTTTCGCTATGAAGTCCTGGTGACCGTTAGGAGTCTCACCGAAAGTGAAGGTATCGGCAAGATGAAAGGAGCCCGCTATGAGCTCTTGGCGACAGGGTTTGTCTTGCCGAAAGCAAATATGAACAAGCATGTCGATGAGACATTTTCTTATGGGGTGAGGTCTCGGCGAATCCTCTTTGTCTCACTGACAGAAACATGAAACTTTATCGGCGTGAAAATGATACTGTCACAGCGAACATATGGACTCAGGAAGGCTTTTGGTGAAACGTTTTGGTGATCGGTATGGTATCTCTCCGCCTCTGAAGAGTCACATCGATGAAAATTCGGGAGGGATAGAGAGTCATGACTTCACCCAGACACTGAACCAACTATGGATTTTGAAAAGTTTAACTTAGGGCAAGTCAAGGATGAACCTTTCATGAATTTTCTTTGCATTCTAGGTCAATTTTAAGATGAAATCACCTGATATGGCACTGCCCTAGGTCCAAAACCCTATTCATCCGCCATTAGCACACAGTGAAGCTCAAAATTTAATTGTTTCCACTGTTAAGTCATCACTAGGGTTTACTAATGACTCTCAGGCAAGATTCATTAAAATGTAGATGGACACATGAACTCAAAACTCACCTGGGAGATGACAAAGGATGCAATACTGAACAACCCTAGTATGAAATAAAAAAATACACAGGAATTCAAATCCCACAAGCTTTCACAATACCAATGTGCCATTCATAATTCAATTCAAAGCAGAGCAATTAGACACATACCATTATAAAGCGGGAATTGATCTTAGAAGCAGCAAACGCGAAGCTCAATGGGGTCTACAACGAACACAGGCGATAATGCACAAGAAATCACCACCAAATGAGACCAATTCAAACCCAAACACCTAAATCAAAGCCAAAAGCTCAAAGAAAAAACTCTAAGGATGCAGCTCTCAGCTCAGACAATGGAAAATAGTGAGCATAATGGCACAAAAGATCTCAGGAATCAAGTAAAATCCAGCCTTCAAAGCGCGTACAAAGCCATTAATGCAGTCGATAAGACAACCAGAGAAGGAATTCAAGAATCTGACAACAGGGCGGAATTCGGGGAAATCCAGCCCAAGCGAAAATTCGTGAAGACCAAGAATTCTCGAGCAATAAGATCCAACCGGAATCCAAGCAAGATCCGGGAAAATCCGACCAGGGTGGAAAGTCCCGAATTAGGGAAAAAGCCTGAAATTCATCCAGAACTTTAAGATTTTCAATGAGTAACCTGGGGGAAACACTTAGGCATTCAAAATAAACAATTTAAGCACATGCCTAGGTAAGACAAAACCTCAAAAGAAAGGGCCAAAACACCAAAACTGAAGCGAAAGAGGGTCCCTGCTTTCAGCGGGGCGTGTGTGCGAAAAACTGCACAACAATATCCATCTCCAAATCCCATTTCTCTTGGAAGCAATTTGGATGCCAAATCTCAAATACATAAAGCCAAAAATCCACAAAAACCAAAGGATCAACATGTCCCCTAAAAAAGATATGAAAAACAAAGAAAAATATGATCCAATATCAAAAATATAAATCCCAAAGGCCACAAAGGCCCATGAAGCAAAAATAAAAGTCAAAAACCATTTGGATTCCAAAAATACTCATAGAATGAATGCATCACAAAGAAAAATCAAAATTGGCATCCAAACTTGCTCATCCAAAAGCTTCATCCAATCCTAAGTCTTTCACCCCATCTAATATTCCTTCATTACCCTCATCTATTTTGGGTCCTTATGTACCAAAATCTACATCCACTCCTCCATATAAACTTCAAAATGCAAAATCCACTTCTCTCCCACAATTCCACCACCCTTGAACGTGTGTGCCAATTTTTATCTTTCCAACATTCCCATCCACTCATCCACATAACTTCCATCAATCCATCCCCTATCAAACATTCATGTTTCATCCTTCCATCCCTCTTATCCAATCCTTCACATAAATCCATATCCCTCTCCATCTTTCAATCCAACTTATCCCCCTTACCATCATTATACCAATGTCTATGAGCATAATATCACATAATTACGGGATACCATTTATGGAAATAGATTATTTAGTCCTTCCTCCCCATATGCTTGTACTCTACACTTGGGGGAAAGCTTCATCCATACCACATATTATCCACATCCTCCACTATCCTTCAACCCATCATGTTATTGTAGACATCTGAATTTGACCAACTCCATATGGTCAAATTCATTCCTTTTATTCCTTTGTCTTGCATCCTTCATCCACATTAATTAAATAATTTATTTTTTGATTAATGTTTCCTTGAAAAATAATGTCCCTAAGGTATTTAATAAATCAATTAAATACCTTATCCTCCCTTTCCTCTCTAAATTAAATAAATACTCCAATTTATTTAATTTAGTCATTTTGCCTTTATGAATTTAAATCAATTTTAAATTCATTATTTCTCTCTCCTTGTCACATCCTCCATAATCTTCTCTAATCTAGGTTGATTTAATTAATCTATGAGTAGGATGTGCACACCCCTAATCATCATTAGGGTCACATCCTCCATAATCTCCCACTTGCCTCTAATTCTTCATTAACCTACCTAATCCCATGTTTGCACAACCTTAATCACTTGATTAGGTCAACCTAATCCCCATGAAAATTATGGCATATGTCCAAAGTCAACTTCATTAAATGATTTCTACTTTTAGAGAAGGAAACCCCTTCCCCATGTGAATTTTTAATTCACTTTTAATCCCCCAATGCATTTTAAGAAATTTTTAATTCCTTCTCTCATCCCCATGTGGATATTTGAGAAATTTTTAATTCCTCACATGTCCTATCACTCACATGTGGAAAAGGACCTCCTTTATGAGGAGATCTTGTCCAAATCCCAAGGTACTATGTAGTACCTCCACATCGCCTCCTTTTTCCATCTCACCCGCCACATGTCAAGATGTGAAGGCTTGTTAGTTCTCAACTCACCCTAGCCCTTGATCTTGTCCACCATGGCTCAATTTGGTCCCTCCATTGTTTAGAGGAACTTCCCCTAAAAATGGAGGAATTTTCCCTCATTTGCAACTAACAATCTAACAAGCATCCAAGCATATTTAGCACTCATCCACCATTGTTGCAACAAATTTTACACTTACATCTTGCATCCATTGCAGTACTCACAATCACCATTGCACTCTCCATCACTTCATTATCATTTAGAGCTATGTTTCAAGCTATTTTTCCAACAAAGGAGCACACATTCGAACAATCAAAGGGCCAACCAAAGTCATCAACTTAGACAAGGTAAAAAGTTCTATTTTATAGCATTTTTTTTGAGTTCATCTTAGGCCAAATCTTGAGTGTTTGTATTTTGTTTTTAATCTTTGCATTAGTTTAGTTTTTGCATTTTGGTGGGTCAAATTCACTCACACACACTTATCTAACTCCATCTTTCCCTTTCCACCTTTGATCTTGACAAGGTGAAGGATCTACATGAGCATTACATATCCCATCTCCATTATCCTATCCAAATCATTCATCATATACTCCTTATCTAATCCAAATCCATATCCCCTTCCCATCTTTTATCTTGATGAAAAACCTAGGGATGAAATATCCATACATCCATATATTATCCACTTAACCTTGATCATCATATCCATATCTTCCATTCCATATCCTATCTCCATCCCCCTATCCTAGCCAATTTATCCTCTCTTTTCACCCTTGGTCTTCATAAAGGTAGGGGAAAAATATCCATGCATGCTTTGGAAAATCCCATCCTCACTCTTATTTCCATCCATGTCCTTTATGCACTACCCTTCCATCTCATTACTACTATTCTTCCATCCATGATTTTAATTTTTACAATTAGTCCTTGTACCTCCATCCTCCCATCCTTCATCCACCATCCTCTTACCTCCCATCACCTATCTTCCATCCAATCTATCTATTTATCTCCTATATGTACAATCCATCTATCCTTCCATCCTATTCCTAAGACTTGGTTATCCGTTGTCATTGGATCCTATCTATTCCTCTATCCTAATCATCCTATCATCCATCCAATCATATCTTACTCGTCCATCCATCCTTCCAATCCAATCATCCCCATTTAATCCTATCTAATGCAATCAATCCTAATCCATGCAAACCAATCTTGCAATCTAGCACATCATCCTTAAGCAATCCATCACCTTAATCCAAATCAAGCTCAAATCCATTGATCTACTTTAATCCAACTATCATCATAGGGATGTATCCTTCCCAATCCAATCATCATCATCACCAATCCATCAATCAATCCATCAATCATTTTTTAGCTTGACTTGGACTATAGTCCTCTTTTGCTTTTGGTTTTTTGTGCATGATTGCTTGTTGCTTGTGTCTTTTATATTTTTTTGAATTTATCATAATCTATTACACTCTATTTCCATAGGGGAATCATGGTCTTCCATATCATGGTTTCATAAGGAATATGTTTGCACTTGACCTTTTTGATCATGTACTTGGTACATTGTCATCCTGGTTCCTTATACCTTGGTGCATAGTGTCAAGTACAATATTAAATCTAGGTTACTCATATCATTGTAGCATGATGATAATCTATCCTCCTACTCAATCCATATCTTCCTCACCCTTATCTTCTCCCATCCATTTTTAGGTAACTCACCCTTTCATCTTTTCATCCTTTCATCCTTCTAGACCTCTCATCCATTTTGAGAGCACACTTGTGTTCTCCTTCCTCTTGAGGGGGCATACCACTACCTCCTTCTCATCCTTCCTTATACTTCCTAGTGAATAGGGAATCATGCTTCTAGTCCTTATCCCTTTCCTTCCCACTATGTTTTATTCTCCTTTGAAATTCTGTTACTTCTCTTAGTCGCAACATCATCTCAAAGAGGGAAAAAATGTAGTTGCCCAAAATAATATTTAGTTAAATAAACACTTGTTATTTATTTAATTTAACTCCTTATCCTTTTTTAATTTTTTTTTTAAAGTTAGCTTTACCATTTTGACGGGATGGTAAAATCCCTTTAATTTGTTCAGTATGACAATTCCACTTCATTTAATAATTTCTAAGCACAACTTGTTAATTACTGACTACTAGATACATGTCTAGTCACCTATATGATTGATAATTGGGAAAGGTTGGCTTTGCCACCTTACAACTTACATGTCCTTATGAATGAAATCCCCTACATCAGGTTTGATTTGGGAATGGTAATTGTTTAGTTTTGATGGGACATTTCCCATGCTCCACCACCTCCTATACTTCATCTTACTGCACTTTATTTGTGCCAATTTTAATTCTCTAATACCCTTTCCATTTAATGATTGTCATTCCTTTATGCGAGCCTTGTGTGAAGGAGTACTTAGATTTGATCTAAAGTGCTCATTATTTCTCACATTTGAGTGTAATTTTTTAAGTATGGCTCTGGTTCTCTCTTTGTGTTTTGCTAAAAATCTTGATTTGTTTGTGGCTATGGAAAATCCCATTGTGCTTATTAGCGATAGGAGCTAGTTATCTTTCATAGGAAAAATTACCAAACACAGGACAAATTTGGTGCTTAAGGAACAAATATTTCTTACCATGAAGTCTATTCATCTTATTTTGAGAAAAAAAATTCTTAACTTTGAAGAGCGCTATCGAGTTAATTTTGATATTCCTAATCATTTCCTTGCATTGCTGTTGGATCTTCATGTTTCACAGGATGTAGTTGGGAGCATGGTTTGCAAGTTTTTCCATCCATAATTTTTGGGCAATCTGGATAGGGTCTTAGGTGCAGCTCAACCTGAAGTTGGAGTTCCTCATCCTTGAGATCTAGGACGAGCTAGTGCCCCCTTAATCCCTTTTATTTTGGATGTTGAAGGGGATGAGCTTCTTCTGCATCATTGTCACGCACTCTATGGTTACTAGTTCCTCCACAAGCACTACTAGTATGAGCCTATAAACAATTTCAACTGGCTAGATGAATTTCACTTGTATGAGGCTTTTTGATAGTAGTATTTATTTTTAGGTCTTGGGCCTATAGTATAGGAGCCTCTCTCTAAGTATAGATATAGGAAAATACATATGGGTTTGTCCCATTTTTAGAACATGGATTACTTTGTATATAACTATGAAGTTTATGGATTTTCCAACTGATACTGCCATTTGGAAAAAAACTATCACCTTTTGTTGAATTTTTTTATTTTTCCACTCTCTTGATCGAGGTTATAAAGATTTTATACTTTAATATAAAAACTTGGATTTTGTATTATGGTTTCTCCTTATTATTGTTCATAATGAATGGTTATCATATGTTATGCTTTTATATAATGTCTCTTTTGAAACTAAAGCATTATAGTTTTTTAAGAGAATTGGAATTCAGTTTATTTCCTATTTGCTGCAGTTCTAATATGGATGTTTTTCAGTATTTGTTCTTAGTGAGTAATTACCATAATATTCCTTTTATAACGAAAGCAATGTTGTATCAAATGTTGAGCGATTTTCAATTACAGCCATTATCTATCTTTGTGCCCTATTGTTCAGATTCATTCAATGTTTTTGATACCATTTTTTTGCTTTGGAGAAGGAATTTCCTCCCTTTTTTGGGTTTATGGGGTTTTCCTTTTTATTGCAGGTTCCCTCACCCTCTTTTTGCATTTTTGTTGTGCTCTGTTGTTTGTAATCATTTTATTGCCTGGGTATCATAGGAAATTTAAGCTTTGTTGCCTTATGTAATGGTCCAACAACAATTAATTTCTAATATTACTTTCATAAGCTTATTTTACCATTTTTTCATTCAAAATCAAAATGCAACCTTAAGAAAAATTAGGGTAAGAGTTACGTACCTTTGTTTTTTTAGGGTTAGGTACATACCTCAGTCTTGAGACCTTCTTACCGCTCATTCTATTCATGTGATTGCTGAAGATTGGCTTCCAATTCCTTCCTTGTCTACTTTAAGTATTTATTCTAGTCCATTCCATAAACTTACTTGGTCTCCTATTTTGATCTCACTTGTCTGCTCAATCCCTTGATTTTCCAGCAGATCCGTTGCTTTGTTAGCCTCTCGATAGATATGTTTGACACTATGGGTCTTCACTTCCTCCATTAATTCCTTTATCCAATTCAACTTGGTCTGTAATGTCTAGTCTCCAATTTTTCCACTTAGGGAAGCATTTATGCAAACTGTGGAATCACTTTCAATCTCTATGTTTCTTATTCCATTCTCTTTACAATCCTGTAGCCCCTAAAATAGGTCTTCTAATTCAACTGCATTATTATCAACTACCAGTAATTTCTTTGATATTTCTAATATTGAGTCTCCCCCATCATTCCTTTTAATGCATCCCACTCTTTCTAATCCAGGGTTTCCCCTAGATGCACTGTCAATATTTAGTTTCATTCTCCCCTACTGGGTGGGCTTCCATTTTGCATTTAATCTTTTTCCCTTTAAATTTGGTGCTAATTGAAAGAAAGGTGGTAGTCTAAGATCTTTTCATCTTTTCATTAGTTCATTGTTCCATACAGCGAACCTTGCTTTCTTTTGCATCTTTATATGCATGTTCATCCATTTAGTAATATTGTGTTCTGCCAATTTCCATACCTCTTCTTCTCCCTTATATTTTTCTTGAAAAATCCTTCTATTTCACTCTTTCCATATGTTCCATATGATAATTGAGGGGGATTCCTACCATATTTGGCCCCAAAAGGCCTTTGTCTTTTGAATGGGCTAGCTGGAAAAGAAATCTTTAAGCTTGTTTCTCCTTGGTGTCTCCCATCCCAACCTATTTTATAACCAATCCCATCCCTGTGCTACATATGGACAGTTTAGCAATAGATGAACTACATCTTCTGTACTATTTTTACACATGATGCACCATTGTGGTCCTTTGATACCTATTGTTTTTAGTCTATCCCCTATTAGTATCCTACCATGTAGGGATGCTCAAATGAATGCCCCAGCTTTTGGAAGGATCCACTTTCCCTAACAAAGTCTTTTTTGGCCATTTGCTTTCGTCATGTTTTAACTGGATTAGATAATCTAGTTTTTCTGTATAATTTTTAGATTTTGCACTACACCAAATGATCTTATCTAATTTTCCATTCAGGCCCACATTTATTTCCTTTAGAATCTCTTTTAATTGAGCCTTTATCTCTTTGCTTACTACATTGTTTTCAAAATTAATCCATTCATTTGTCCCATTGTACCCTCTTTTCACAAAGTTTTGGATCACATCCCCATATAAGATTCTTAAATCTGCAATATGGGGGGCTAGCTCTGGATATTCTACAAGTGGCTTGTAGCCTCCCCACGAGTCACACCAGAAGTCAACCCTCTCCCCATTGTTTACTTGCCAAGTTAAATGGTCTATTATTAAATGTTTGTAGCTTGACATGAAATTCCATATGTGAGACCCGTTCCGAACATTTTTCCACTGTTAAGATTCTTTCCGAGTCTAAATTGTCCAAACACTTCCTCTAAAATATTTTTGCACCATAATAATGTAGGCCTTTGGTATAGTTTCCATATCAGTTTTTCTCCCAAAGCAAGATTCTATGCCTTGATATTTTTTGATACCTGCTCCTCCTTCCTCTTGGGATTTGCACACTGTTTCCCAATGAATTAAGGGGACTTTGTGTTCATCATTAGAGCCTTCCCATAATTTTTTTTTGAGAATACCTTCTATTCTTGATGCTATTTTGTTCGTTAACTGCATGCATGCCATTGAATAAGTAGGGATTGCTATTAGGACTGATTTTATCATAGTTATTCTTCCTGCCAATGTCAACCACTTGTCCCTCCAACTTTGCACTTTTTTCCTACACTTTTCTTAATTTTTTCCCATATGGAGGATCTTATGGCTCCTTTAGATAGTGGTACTCCTAGATATTTGCATGACAATTCTTCTATAGTATAGCCAAGGGCTTTGGCTATTCTTCTTTGTAATATCTTTTTTGTGTTGAAGAAATAGAGCTTGAACTTTTCTTTATTTGTTTGTTGCCCTGATATGTTTATGTATTCCTCCAAGCATGTTCTTATTGCTTTTGATTCCTTTATAGAGGATTCCCCATATAGAAGTGTATCACCAAAAAATTGTTGATGTGTTATTTCTTCTATTCCTTGAGCTACACGCATTCCTTTCCTATCTGGTATGAGGTATATTCCTACTTAATGCTTCAACCATTATAACAAATAGAAATGAGGAGATAGGGTCCCCCTTCCTTATTCCATTCAAACTTTCAAACAAACCACATGGACTCCCATTAATGAGAATTGAGTACCTTGTTGTTGAAATGTACTGATAAACCATTTGGATCTATTCCTTACTGAAGCCAATTTTTTTCAATATTCTCATAAAAAATCTCCATCTTACCTTGTCATATGCTTTACTTACATCAAGATTAATGATCATACTTGATATTATTTTCTTGTTAATGGTATGGAAAGCTTCACTTGTGAATATGATACTATCCACAATATCCCTTCCTGGCGTGAAGCCACTTTGAGCTGGTGAAATTATTTTTTCCAGTAATTTCTTTAATATGTTTTCCATTGATTTGGATATTATCTTATATATGGTATTGCACAGAGATATCGACCTGTAATCACCAAAGTTTGAGAAAATTTCCTTTTTAGGTATTAGGGCCACCATTGTGTTATTTAAGTCCTAGAAAAAATTCTTTTTCTTTATGAAATCCTCACATATTTCCCAGATTTCTTCTAAGAAATTCCAACATTTATGGTAGAAAAAGGCTAGAAATATGTCTGGACCCAGTGCTTTTTTTGGATGTAGCTGACGTGCTGCAATCCTTATTTCTTCCTTTGAAAAGGGTTCCATTAGCATTGCATTCTCCTTTGGAGTGATTAACTTTGGTATATTTGCTAGTATTCTTTTGTCATCCAAAGTATCATTATCCCCCCTCTAGGAATAATAGTTGTTTATAGAATCTAACTGCTTCCTCCTTTATTTCCTCTGGGTCCTCTGTTGTATTTCCATCTGCAAGTTTAATCTTTGCAATTATCCTATGTTCTTGTTTGATTCTTGTTGTGTTATGAAAGAATTTTGTATTGGCATCACCTTCTGTTAACCATAATTCCCTGGATTTATCTCTCCAAAACTCCTCCTCTCTCGCCAATACCTCATTATATTTAGCCATAAGTTCCTTTCCTTTTAAGTAATCTCATTGGTACATTCCTGCTTCCATTAATTTGATATTTAAAAGTTACAACTCTTTTTCTAAATGCTCTTTTTAAAAGATTTTTTTTTTGAATATTTCTTTATTCCATGTTTGAAGCTTGCATTTAATATACTTGAGCTTATTTGAAAAGTTGAAAATCCTAGTTCCCCCATATCTTGGAGGAGTCTTCAACCAAAATTCTATTTGTTCCACAAGTCCTTCCTTTTGGAACCAAATTTTCTCACATTTGAAATATGACTTTTTTTAGGTTCTTCATCAAAAATGGTTAATCTTCTTGGAAGGTGATATGAGCCAGTAACATAATTATTGTTGCTTCCAGTTTTAATTTTTCAACCAACCAATCTTGGGAGTAGATAAATCTATCTAGCTTCTCTTTGATACACCCTTCCCTTGATCTTTTTTTTTACCGTGTGTAGGTTCCATTCCTTATTTGTGCTTCCACCAGTTTATTTTGTTCTAAAGAATGACCGAATGCTTCCATTGAAGGAGTTATTTTTTTCCTTCCACCTAAATTTTCTTCTATCCTTAGGTTTGCATTAAAATATCCTCCCATGATGATTCTTTTACCACCTAACTTAGATATGTTCTGGCTCAGAGTGTTCCAACGAATTTCTTTGTCATTATTTCTTGTTGGTCCATAGATGTTGAAGATATAGAATTTTACATTATTTTTCAAGCTTTTCATTTCACATAGTAGCCAATTATTTTCTTTTTCTATTGTGCTTACTGTAGTCGAGTTAGTTCTCCAAAGGATTCCTAGGCCTCCTATAGATCCATATGATTTCGTTAGAATAGTTTCCCATCCTTTTTTTTGTGATATCTTTTTATTTTCATCTTCAATCTTTGTTTCTTGTAATAGTATGATATCTACTTCTGTTTTTGCAATTTGGCACTTAATCAAGTGCCTTTTGTTAGGGTCATTGATTCCCTTAACATTAAAAGTTAGAATATTCATGGTTCATCATTGTGGGAGTGCTCCTCTCCCAATTTTTTCTGAAGGAAGTTTTTAATGCTTTTTATTCATTTTTCTTGGGCCAATTCTTCTCTTTTCTATTTGTTTGTCTTCCTGCCCTTTTTCTTTTTTCCTTTTAGTATAATTGGGACCAAAATTTGTGCTGCTATCTAAGAGATGTTCCTATTTTCTATTATGTCCAAATCTTCAAAGTATTCATTCTTGCTCTCTGAGAATAAATCTTGTTCTTCCTCTCTTAACTATGCATTTAGTTCCTCCTGTATTATCAATAGGTCTATCTTTTTGGTGCAAAAATTTCTGCCTTGACATTTTTTCCCTCACCGCTATCCTTTTGTACTTTGTATTCTAGATATAGCTTTTTAACTTCTCGATTTTCAGTAGCCATTTCTTTTGGGATAGGCTTTGTCTTTCCCTCCATTACCTTTCTCCTCTATACTTTTGTCATCTTTTGATGACTTCTACATTGTTTCGTTTCATGACCCCATTTTTTGCAAAGCTTGTAGTAAATTTTTTTGCTTTCTATTTCCACCTCTTGCTCCCAGATCCCTGCTTTAGATTTTAGTGTGATTATCTTTGACACCATTCTTATTGCCACTATTTTAATTCTAGCATATAGATAGGAGTTTTCTTCCAATATTTTGGTATCCAACTCAATTAGGGTTCCTAGTGTTTTTCCAATTGTTTCTAAGCTCTCCTCCAACCAATATTCCAATGGAAAATTGTATAATCTTAACCATATCGCTTCTTTGTATGGGACCGAGCTTGTTGGGTTAAAATTTGATACCCATTTCTCCATAAATATTGGATTGCCTTCAAAATCCAGTGATCCTCTTTCTAAAATATAGTTCCTATCGTCTTCTTTGGGAAATATTATTATAAAGTAACCATTTGGTAGGAACTTTAATCCATGATTCCATTTGATTTTCATTTGTTTTTATCATTTCCTTTCTTCTTCTAGGGCCAATGATTCTATGGTGACCTGCAAAAAGTCCACATCTTTTGTTATTTCTTTCAATCAATTTCTATACGATTCTCTTCTTTGGCTTCTCCCAAAAAGTCCTTTATTTTTGGGCCTAGTTTTCTTCTATTTTCAACTTTTCTTTCCTTAGCCTCTATCTTTTTTTTTTTTTCCTTTTTAACATTGTTCCCTTGTTTCCTGGGTCTTGACAATTTTCTTCCTTCTCCCTTTTATTCAATGGTCTCTCTAGGGTCGTTTTCCATTTTTTTTGGATTTTTTCTTCTTCTAGGGTTTATTTCCAAATTGTTGGGCCAAGTGATGTAATGTGGAACTTTAAAATCAATCCTTGGATTGTCTTCTTCTGATCTTTGTCTCCCTTGTAATGTTCTTTTATCCTTGCCTTCATGGTTTGCTTTGTGTTATGGTTTTCTCCAACCCTCTTGATTTTTGTATCTTCGTTCTTCTTTTCTCGCATTCATTTTTTCCAAATCTACTTTTCATGAGTTTGTATTCACAATTTGTAATTCACAAGTTTTTTTTGATGGCAGAGCCATTTTTTTAATTAACACCCAAATAATTATAACCCACTTCCCTTATCCTAGTACCTAATTAAATAAATATTTGTTATTTATTTAATTAATTTCCCCATTGTCCTTACATTCCACCACCTTTAATTAAATAAATCCATATTTATTTAATTAAAGCTAACCTATACCCTTATTCCTCTAAATCCCCTAACCTTTTCTTAAGTTAATTAATCCTTGATTAATTAAATTTATCCCTATCCTACACATCATTATCCCATTCTCAAAATTTGAACTCCACCTAAGTTAATAAACCCTTGGTTTATTAACTCAATCCATCCTCATTAATCAATTAATCCTTGATTAGTCGATCTAACCCTCATCCCTAATCCTTATTACCATTATTTTCTAATTTTAAATTCCTACATCTCACCTACCCCCACTAACCTCTTATACAAGCCACCCTATGAGACACCCTAACCTCTTACACATGCCACCCTATCTCTTACACACATTTAATGCCTCTATTCCCAATGTGTGCTCACACATGTGTGAACACACCTCCCCATTTCACTCCTTTCCATCTTTTGACACTTGTCACAAGGCTAATCAATCCTCATCCTTGATGCAAACCTCACCTTGTCAATCAATCTCAATCCTCCATTAGCCATTCAATCTTATCCCTTGATTCCTCTCACCAAATTTCTATATAATGAGGCCTTGGATCTCATTCTTTCAACACACATTCATCCCATCCTTATGCTATGAAAACATCCATCGAATCCATCTTCATCATACCATCATCATGCTAAGATATTGAGCAACCACATCCATCTCAATCTTTGGAGAAAACCTGCAAGAAATGGGTGCTTCTTGTGAGCTCAATCCATGAAGAGGAGAAGACTATGAAGGTATAATCTTGTTTATGTATTTCCTTTATGAATTTCATCTATTTCACTTCATATTCATGTTTCCCATCTTCAATTTCACATGCAAGTCAAAGTGGGGGAGGAATTTATAGGTGAAAAGTGTATCACTTACACTTTTCCCACTCACTTTGGAATCACTTTAACCCTTTATCCCTGCAATAATCTAGTGATCAAATGGTAATATTTTGTACAAGAATTGGAATTCATCCCAAATTTTAATTGAATAGGAATCCTATTCCCAAATTAATGTAGATCCCATACTAAATCTACCCATTTTTTGTCCAAGGTCAGGCCTATTAGTGTGGCATCAAACCTAGTTTAGGATTGTTGGTGTGACATTAATCCCACAAATTTAAAAGATCAAAGTTAATTATGGGACCAATCCAACTCAATTCCAACAATATTTTCTCACCAAATCAAGTGAAAAATATTCAAATTTAAATTCTAAGGTGTTGTATAAAAGGAGAAATTTATACATAATTTATATCATTATTTATATTACAATATTATTTAATCACAACAAGATAATTAACATCTAGAGCATTATATAAACATCTTCATTCATAATAATAGATACCTAGGAAACTTTATTCTACTTCGAAGGTCTTTCAACTTGTTCAAATAATATTGAATCGTCTAATAGGGTCTAAATGCCATCAAGACATGACATAGATTCCCACTCTTGATAGAAGAATCTACATATGATTTTAAGTACCACATAGTATAGGTATACAAGAGAAAAAATGTTTCTAAAGACCAAAAGTGATTTTATTCCCAAGGTGAACTGAGGGAATAATCATGCAAATTAGAAAGTAATACAACATGATCATAAAAATAATTAAGGAAAAAATATACAAATCATAGAAAACTTAGATGTTGAAGAATTGTTGCATACATGATAGCTATATAGGAAGGTAAGATGAGAATATATTATTCCTCTTATACTTTACAAAATGTAGAAATTTAGTATTTTTTTCAAGTAGTCTGTCAACTATGCTCCAAGAATATGTTGATAAGTGTCACACATATGGTACATTGACTATGTAAATAGGGTGATGATAGATGTCAAAATCATATGGTGCTATTTTTACTATTGTGAAATGTGGAGTAGATGCTACCATGTGTTATGTGTCTATGGTGTTGGTTGGGTGATCATGTTTTGTGGCATAGAGACTACTATGTGGTGCACACATATAAAAGTATAACATATGGATGCTAATGAAAGGAAGAAAAGATGTGGAATACAATTCCTTCCCTAATTTATAAAAGGAGGTATACATAATTAAATTAAATCTTTAGAGTTACAAGGAAATAAACATAAAAATAATATATCATGTAACATAATAACTTACATGTATTGGAAATCAAGGTATAACTTGCAACAATATGAACTTATTAAAGTTGTTTCAAATCTGAAATTATTTATTCAAGATTACCATAGAAAGAATATGTGATTGAAAATTACAACAATGAAAGAAAAATATGTAATAGCACAAGTCATCAAACACAAGTGACACAAGATATATGTGGAGAAACCTTTGCAGGAAAAAACTTCACACCCAACGAGATCCAATGTTTGTATTAATTTTCAAGGAAGTATACCAATACAACAATCCTCTCTATAATTCGACAACACTTTGTCACTTTGAAAACCTACAAAAAAACTCTTACAAACCACCATCTCAAGGCTCCAATATATAAGTTTGTGGGAGAGAATACCAAAAATGGTATCCCAAAACAACAAGCAAAACCACCTGGAAAAACCCATGCCCCCTTTAGTGAATAGCCCATAAACATGGCATAAATATTGAATAATCACATGGCATTCACATGGGTGCCTAACCCACAACCAATCAAAATTAGTCAAATCTGAGTGCTCCATAATTCTCTGATGGCTTTGGATGCTTCATGCAAGAACATGCACCAACACACAAACCTGGGAACCCAACCATGCAAGAGCATGCAAACACATACAAATAACATGCAAGGAAATGCACACCAAAGTGGTCCCCACTCACAAAGTTGGACGCCCAAGAGGAATATCCTCCCAATATGCTCTATAACCACTGCCATAATGGGTCGACCTCTTTGAATGTAATTACAAATTTTCATAGAAAAATAAATAATAAACATTTTCTCCCTCATGTCCCCTAGAACACTTTCCAAAGAACGTGGAGACACATATTTATCAACTTAGGATAGAAATTATAATGTCACCTATCCTAACATTCTCCCAATTAACATTATAGATTGTAATTACATCGATGATATACCAATAGAACATAATCAAGTATAGTGATGAAGGACCGTGGCCTTCTTGCATCAAGAGAACTTATCCACGTTCACTAGCTTTGTGAGAGAATTTGTAACATTATCCAAAGTGTCAACCTTCTCAATCAAAATTTTTACATTCTTTACCATTTCTCGCACAAAGTGATATTGAACATCAACATGCTTAGTATGAGCATGATACATAGGATTTTTAGCTAAACATATGGCACTCTGACTGTCACATCTAATCCTCATTTTCTTGTAATCAAAACCAATGCCATTACCAAGTATCTGTAACCAAACCACCTCCTTAGAGGCATGTGTAGCAGCCATATGCTCTGCTTTAGTGGTGGAAAATGCAACTATAGGTGCCTCTTACTCATCCAACTCACTGCACCTCCAAACAAAGTAAAAATATAGCCATTAGTGGACCTTCGACTGTCCAAGTCACCTACCTAATCTGAATCAACAAAACCCTATATGTCTAATGATTTATCCACATAATCAATACCATGATAAATTGAATAGTAGTATGAAGTATAACACCAATATTTAAACACCCTCTTAAAAAAAATTCAATGCTCTCTACTAAGGTTAGACATAAACCTGCTAAAAAATCCCACTGCTTGGGCTATATGTGGTCTAGTGCAAACCATTGCATACAACAAACTACCAATGGAAATAGCACAAGGAACATTAGACGTATCTTCAATATCATCATCAAAATTAGGACACATGTCTAAACTCAACTTAGTACCAACCTAAAATGGAATATTTACTAGTTTACAGTCATGCACATTAAACCTCTACAAAATGGTATCAATAACTTACTCTAACTTAACCAAAGATTTCTATGAAACCGATCTCTATTGATCTCCATCCCAAGAATATATTTTGCAGCCCCCAAATCCTTCATATCAAATGTGCTAGAAAATTAAGTCTTAAGCTTCTTAATCATCACCTTCTTGTTACCCATAAACAATATGTCATCAACATACAAGAAAATGATTAGAATATGATCATCAATAACCTTAATATAAACACAATGATCCTTCTCACTTCTAACAAAACCCAACTTTAATGCAAATGCATCAAAATTCTGGTACCATATCCTTGATGACTGTTTCAAACCATATAAAGATATCTTTAACCTACAAACCAAGTGTTCTTTTCCTTTCATAACAAAACCATCAGACTATCACATATAAATTTCTTCCTTAAGATCCCCATGCAAGAAATCAGTTTTAATGTCCATTTTCTCTCTTTCAAAATCATAAGAAACATCAATAGATAACATGAATCTAATAGAAGTTAACTTAGCAATATGAGTGTAAATTTTACCGAAATCAACTCCCTCTCTTTGGGAGTAGCCCTTGGCCACAAATTTGGCCTTGTACCACTCTAACCAATCCTCTGCTCCAAATTTATTTTTAAATACCCACTTGCAACCAATGGGCTTCCTTCCTTTGGGAAAACTCACAAGATCCTAGGTATCACAACTATCTAAAGCCATCATCTCCTCCTGCATGGCTTGGATCCAAGATTTACTTGCTTCTAAAGACAGAGCCTCCTTATAGGATCTAGGTTCATTGTTAGTACTCAACAAAGAAAATACACAACAAAAATTGGATGGGCTATACATATCTGTAGACATGCAAAATCAACATCATGCATCTAAATCTAACTAATTAACATCAAATTCTTTTGTTAATCAAATAAACCAATTTATTCGATTAAATTCCTCCTTTAATTAAATAAATCAACTTTATTTAATTTGATCCTCACATACCTCTTTGATTAAATAAATCAATTTTATTTAATCAAATCCTAACATCCCTCTTTTAATTAAATAATTCACTTTATTTAATTAGTCTCTAAAGTCAACCATTTAAATTAAATAAATTCATCTTTATTTGGTTTAACACTAACATAATCCTCTTTGATTAAATAAATCAAATCTTTATTTAATTAAATCTAAAATCATTTTCTTCTCATTTTGATTTATTTTAATCCTAAAATCTAAGTCAAAAGTCAAAATCACCTAATCTTCACTTAAATTAATCAAACCATGATTAATCCTTATCCTAACCACTCTAATCCTCTAGATTTTTCCACTTGCACATGAAAATACATTTAATTGATTTATTAAATCCCTATTTTCTCTCAACATGGCATAAAAGGAGAATATTCTTCCAAATTAGAAAATCCCTCCAAATGGGATTTGTCCTTCCAACAAGACATTCATTACCTCTTACATGTCCTTGTGCATTGAGCCAAGTGGCATTTAATTCATTATTTTTCCCTCTTACATGTCATTTCACTATTTTCAAATTCCACCTAATTTCATTTACTGTGCACATTCATCAAAATGTGCTCAAGCTTCCTCCATTCACATCTTAACAAGTGACACTTGCCCATTGGATGTTGAATGATCCCACATTGCTCCATTTTGCTCATTCCTCCATCTTGTCTTTCTATAAATAGAAGGCTCATCCTTTGTTTTGATCACCCACAATTTGAGCAAGTCTACTATACTCAATTTCATCCTCAAGCATATCTATTTTCATCTATTTTATCAAGAGCTTAGCTAGGTTATGCAAATTTTTCATCATGGAGCTCAATTGAATCTTCACCAAAGTGGATCACTCATCAAAATTACATCATAGGAGTTGGGAAAGGGCCAATTTCCACATAAAATTCGCACCAATTCCCCCATGGGATCAAGAGTTTGCTTTACAATGAATAGGATTTGGTAGCTTTTGTTTATGTTTGCTTATGTTTTTTTATCTCATTTCTTGTTCTTTGCAATTTAAATGGATTTCATGGGGAATCTTGATTCTCACTTGCATTTGATCTAACATTGTGTTTGTGCAGGTCTAGGATTGGGGTTCTACTCTATCAACTGGATTTCATTGCCTTATGGATCTTCTCAAGGTAGGATTAAGGGGTTCTTGGTGCTCTTCTTCTTCTACATGCTCATCTTGCACATCATCTGAACTCTCTGAACCCTCTTCTTCTTCTCCATCCTCTAATCCATTTGGTTGTTCTTCCACATGTTCATCTTCCTACTTTCAATCTTTGTCTTGAAGTGCACTATGTTGTCTTATCTTTCTCCTTTGGTTGTTCTTCACCTGAGTAATCTCTAAACTCCCTAAAATCCACATCTCTAGAGAAAACCATTTTACAGGTTAGTGGATTCCAAAACTTATAACCTTTTATATTCTTACCGTAACCAACAAAGATGCATTTCTATGCTTTTGGATCCAATATAGAATGCTTCTCATGAGGCACATGAAAAAAAGCCTCACAACCAAAGAACCTTAAATGTGAAACAAAAGGCTTTATACCTATCCACACATCATAAGGAGTTTTATCAACAAGAGTTGAACAAGGAGATCTATTAACCAAGTAACATGCAATACTTACAACTTCTTCCCAAAAACATCTATGAAGCTTAGCACCACTCAACATTCTCCTAGCTCTTTCCATCAAGGTTCAGTTCATTCTTTTTGCTACCCCATTTTGTTGAGGTGTATAAGGAGTATTCTTTTTTCAAACAATACTTGCATGCTTACATAACTCATCAACTTCCCTAGAACAATATTCACTCCAATTATCAAATCTCAACACCCTTATCCTATAATCCATTTGCTTCTCAAATAAGGCTTTAAATTCCTTAAACTTAGTGAAAACCTAAAATTTTGCATGCACAAAATAAATCCAGGTGTATCTTGACACATCATTAATGAAAGTAATGTAATAACAATATTTTCTACAAGATTCAACATCCATTGGTTCAAACACATCTGAAAAAAGATCTCTAATAATATCTTAGCTTTATTAGTGCCATTAGGAAATGATGATCTATTCTATTTACCAAACACAATCACAAAAATCATTTTTACCAATAAAATAATTAGAAATACCGTCAACCAACTTTTTATTCAAAATGGTCTTAAGAACCTTTTCACTCATGTGACCCAATCTATGGTTCCACAACATACATGAATTTTCAGTGCCATTTACATTGGTAGAGAGATAAAAGGTGGAGGAATTAACCCTAAACATGGTTCCTATCTGAGATCCCTTAGCAATCACCAAACTCCCTCTTACCAACCTGCAACCAGACTTTTCAAATATCACATGCATTCTAGAATCATTCAACTTGGATACTAAAAGTAGATTTCTCACAAGTCCTGGAATATGTAAAACATGATCAAGGGTTTTAACCCTCCCATCATTGAAACACAACTTTACCTTTCCATTACCAATAATCTTCTTCATGCTGTTATCACCAAGGAAAACGTCTCCCCATCATAAGCTAAATATGAAGCAAACCACTCCTTGTGAGGAGTCATATGCTTGGAGAAACCTAAATCAATATCATCACTAATAGTGTTAGTAGAAATAAACAAAGCATCAAAATCACCATCTTTCGAGGAATTGTTAGTGGAAGTATCCAAAATATTTTTCTTGTTTCTAAACTCCTTCACATGTCCTCTCTTAAAAAAATTTGAACACATTGCTCTTCTTGGGGGTTTTAGATCATCCTTTAGACTTGTCTATCTTTTTGTCCCCTTTAGGCTCTCCTTTTTCTTTGGACCTTCCTCATGTTGGAATATGGCTTGGGAAGATTAATTATGGCTTCTAGTGTTTTCATTGATGGAAACTAAAGTCATTATCTCGGTCCACAGATTAGGATCTACTTATACTGGCAGAAAATGTAGAAGACAATGTGTTATTGGCAGAAAGCATGAAGAACAGGGTATTCGGTCAGTTAGTTGATTTGTATGCTTCACCGGACCATCATTTTGTGTTGTGGATCTCCAGAAAAGTTTGTTAAGCAAGCATGTTACCTTATTGGTAAGTTTTTTGGTGTTGCAACAATCGGTGTACAAGTTAGGAGATTCAGTAGAATGATTTTCTATTTATTTTCTCATTATGGCCGACTCAATGGATGTAGCATGTCACAGATGTATAAGGAGTAGTTGTTTAATTGTTTCTAAGTTTGAGAATATTGTTTTGGGTCCCAGCTATGTCTTAGCCATCTTTTGTGGGTACACATTAAATATAACTTATGATTTGAGCCGACTGTTGGAGAATATTTCATGTTTTGTTGAAGCTGACTTAACTGATTAAAATATTTGCTAGCGGATATATATATATATATATATATATATATATATGAGATCGGTAATTCATTTTTGGTGTGAGAAAGAAGTGGTGAGAAGGTGTGAATGTGTGAAAAGAGTAGAAAAAATGTATGAGCGAACATCAAAAGATAAGTTGAGTAAATTTTGCTTGAGCATAAGAAGATTATTGTGAATTAGGGAAGAGTAGAGTAGAGCGAGTTGCAGGATCATACAAAAGGTTCAAAATCTATTTTATGTGCTTCACTGGAATTGAATCCAGGCATTTGTAGATTCTATCTTCTTAGTTCAATTTTTGTTGTAATCACAAACATTTTGTAAGGCAGTGAGCCTTCCTTATTTTGAGTAGTGAGCTCTAGGCAGTGCGCCTAAATGTAAGTGCATTCCCTTTTATTCATACTTTTAATAGAGTATAAATTGTGGATTAATCTCCACTGCGGTTTTTACCCTAACATGGTTTCCGCGTAAAAATATTGGTGTTATGGTGTTTTGATCATCTTGTTCATGTGCTTGCATCTTTATTTCTATTTATGTGCTGAAAATGATTTAAGATCTGAATTGAAAGTCAAATTTGCTGAACATTGATTCACCCCCCCCTCTCATTGTTTCCTGAGTCCAACAATTGGTATCAAAGCACAGTTCCTACGTAGAAGTTTAACAACTTGAGGTGGATCTTGGAATACAATGGACTCTAGTGGTCTTCAATAGGAGCTTATGGTGGCACTTGATGATCTTGATCAGTCTAAAGTAGAAGTCATGGAATTAAGAGAAAATCTTGTGGATGCTGAGAAATTCATTCAATCATTGAAGGATAAAATCAATGAGTCAAGAGAAAAGAGGAAGTAACTTTGTGATAAGTTGAAGTAGAAAGAAATAAAAACTTGGAAGATTTTCACCTGAATTAGACTTTAAAAGAGATAATTGAAGAATGTGAAAAAATTTCTAGAAATAATGCTACTCTGAAGCTTGAGATGGAATCTATGGCAATGAAGCTAACTAAGGTGATTGAAGAAAGAAAGAAAAATGAGGAGAATCTGGCCCAATCCTTAATATGAAGAATACAACAGAGTAAATAATGGATTCATTTAGTTGGAGATTGAATTGCAACAATCCAAAAATAGTGAACAAGAACTTGAAAGACAAATAGTTATTCTCAATAATGAACTCACTACTGCAAATGAGTACAAGAAGAAGTTTAGGATTAGTTCTGCTAAGCTTGATGAGCTGACTAAAGGATAGAAGGATGCAAATGATAAGCGAGGTCTTGGATATGAGAAGGAAGAAAGCTCCAGATCTGAACATAAGGATTCTAGACAAAGGAATTAGATGAACAAAGGTAGAAGGTATCTAGTAAGACAACCCAATGCTCAAAAATTTAATGGTTACTACTTTTCTTGTAATAAATTTGGTCATATGGCTTCTTAGTGTAAATGTAAAATAAATTCAAGCAGTCCATCATTTCCCAGTTAGTGTTTTAATTGCAAAAAGCTAGGTCACAAGTCTATAGAATGCATAAGTATGTCTGCTAGTTTAAGAAATGTTAAATGCTATACTTGTGGAAGATTTGGGCATGTTGCTAATCAATTTAGATCAAGAGGAAATCAATGGAATGAGTGGTCTAGATAGAGAAAACTAGTGTGTTATAGCTGCAACAGATTTGGTCACATTGCAAGATTCTACATGAATAGAAATATGGACAAAAGAGGTCCAGTATATAGAGAAATAAATTCACAGAAAAATGACAAAGGGAAAGGAAAAGTGACTGTGGAAGAAATAAGAGATCAGATGAAGAAAACGTGGGTAAAGAAGAGTGAATCTGATGAAGGAGATAATCCCATACTAGAAGCTACCTCCGGTAATCCCTTAGGTAATTCCTCCAGAAATTGAGCTCAGGCCATTGCTCGAGGGGGAGTTTTTCAAGGAAGATCCTTTGGTCCCTTGTCAGTAGCTAGCACTGAAATGCAGAAAATTGTTAGTAGCTATGATAAAAGTTTGAAAATGTATCAGTGATCACTTATGCAGGAACATGTGAAGCAAAAGGTTCACAGACAATTTTTTCTTTTGTTGTCTAAGAAAACAGAGTTACCGGAACTCCTAGGGAAAAGTATTTAATGCAGCTAAAAAGGTTAGGTGCGCGAAGTCATAAAAGGGTACTTGGAACCCTCATTTTTCACCTTGCATTGTAGGAGAAAAAAAGGAGAGCTCTGCTCTGCAGCAAAATCTCAAAGGAGTAAAGAAAATTCGGCAGCGAATTCTTCAGGTACTTCAGTTGCTTGTAGAATTTCAAAATTTTGTGCTTGGTAGAAAACCTTTTTCGGTACGGAAAGTAAAATGAAGCAAATTAAAGGAACAATGAATTTGTGCGAAACATAATAATTTGGACATCTAGAATGAGTTTCGACTTTGTGCAAAACATAATAATTTGGACATCTAGAATGAGTTTCCCTATTTTGTCAACTTGGAAGTGGTCAAGTTTATCTTGAACAGATTAGATGATGATATCCTTACTTTGGAAAACTATGAGCAAGTTTATGAAAATCTCTTTAGAGAGTTGCTGGGAAAATTTGGAATAGTTGGCATCTCTCTTCTGGTAAGAGCAGTTGAAGTTGGGTCCTATTCTGGTAAGATGTAAAAGAAGTAGAAAAGGGCTCTAGAGTTTGCAGATGACATTCCTCCAACACACAAATCTCTAAGAACTAAAGAAAAAGGCAAAACACAAGTAATTGTGGATATACCAAATGAAGATTCTGATGATTACACTACAAGAGATGAACTAGAATCAATTGAACCGAATGTGGTGATAGCAGAAGAAAGCAATGAAGAAAGTGCTTTATTCAAAACAAAGATACTGCAGATTGTTCAGGAGGAAGATGGAATGCAAAAGATTGTTGGCATATGGTTAAATGGACTATCATATGAACATGACTTCATTGAGGACAGTCTAGGCAGATACTTTGTGCACAACAACATTGAATTGGAAATTTTGCAAAATGTACTTCCAGAAGAATTGATTGAATGTATCAGGGAGGCTATGGGCACTGTGCCTCAGGAACATCTGAAGGAGCAGTTTAGGATGTCTCTCACCAAACTGAAAAAGAGAATGAATGTGTTAAGGAAATGCATTGAATCAACAAATAAGGTCTACAACTATTGTCTTCAGTGGCCACATATGGTTGGTAAATACAAGGATAGGCTGGAGAAAATTGAGAGTGAGTTGATTAGAATTGGTCAAGATTACAATATGTTTTACGACCAAGATGGAGTAGTAAGAAAAAGATTCATGAGTTGCAGACTAAGCATTAAAAGGTTCACTCTACCAAAAACACTCTTATGGAAACTTTCTGGAAGGTGAAGGATCTAACTGAATGTAGAATGGAGCAACAAATTGAAATTCTGAAGAAAGGAGAGAAGTTGGAAGAAGTGATTACAATTCTAGAATCCCTCATTCAAATCATCAACTAGACATCAGAAAAAAATAGTTTGATAATAATTATTGGGATTGCAGTAGATGCTTGGAAGAAATTGCTTCTGGAGATAAAGGATAAGTATAAAATAATTTTCTGATTTGTGCAGTAGTTGTAAATTCTCAAATTTTGATCAATTTTTGCATCAATAAAGGGTGAGAGAGTGCAGTGTAAATTTTAGAAAAAGCAGAGTAAGCAGTCAAGTTTTGTCATTGATGTCAAAGGGGGAGGAGAGCAGTGAAAAATTTCTTAACATTCTAAGGGGGAGTAGTGTTTTTTGTGTTTTGGAATTTTGAGTTTTGGTTCCGAAACTTAGTCATTTTTCACTAAGTGTTGCCATCAATGCCAAAGGGGGAGATTGTTGGCATATGGCTTGGGAAGATTGTTTATGGTTTCTAGTGTTGTCATTGATGGAAACTAAAGTCATTATCTCGATCCGCAGATCAAGATCTACTTATACTGATAGAAAATGTAGAAGACAGTGTGTTACCGATAGAAAGCATGAAGAACAGGGTATCCAATTAGTTAGTCAATTTGTATGCTTTACCAAATCATAATTTTGTGTTGTGGATCTCTAGGAAAGTTTTTTAAGCATGTATGTTAACTTATTGGTAAGTTTTGTGGTGTTGCAGCAATCGGTGTACGAGTTAGGAGATTTGGTAGAATGATTTTTTGTTTATTTTCTCATTATGGCCGACTCAATGGATGTAGCATATTGCGGATGTATAAGGAGTAGTTGTTTAATTGTTTCTAATTTTGAGAATATTGTTTTGGGTCATAGCTATGTCTTAGCCATCTTTTGTGGGTGCGCATTATATATAACTTATGATTTGAGCTGATTGTTGAAGAATATTTCATGTTTTGTTGAAGCTGACTTAAGTGATTAAAATCTTTGCTAGCAGATATATATATTAGATCGGTAATTCATTTTTGGTGTGAGAACGAAGTGGTGAGAAGGTGTGAATATGTGAAAAGAGAAGAAAAAATGTATGAGTGAACATCAAAAGATCAGTTGAGTAAATTTTGCTTGAGCAAAAGAAGATTATTGTGAATTAGGGTAGAGCAGAGCAGAGTGAGTTGTAGGATCAGACAGAAGGTTCAAAATCTATTTTATGTGCTTCACTGGAATTGAATCCAGGCATTTGTAGATGTTATCTTCTTAGTTCAATTTTTGTTGTAATCACAAACATTTTGTAAGGCAATGAGCCTTCCTTATTTTGAGCAGTGAGATCTAGGCAGTGTGCCTGAATGCAAGTGTATTCCCTTTTATTCATACTTTTAACATAGTATAAATTATGGATTAATCTCCACTGTGGTTTTTCCCCCAAAAGGGTTTCCACATAAAAATATTGGTGTTATGGTGTTATGGTGTTTTGATCATCTTGTTCATGTGCTTGCATCTTTATTTCTATTTATGTGCTGAAAATGATTTAAGATTTGAATTGAAAGTCAAATTTGTTAAACACTAATTCACCCCCCCTCTCAGGGTTCCCTGAGTACAACACCTCACACATGCAAGGCATCTTGAGAGCCCACATTCATGGAATTTCTCCTCATCTCTTCTGAAAGAAGTATTACAATGAGACTATCCATATTCAATTCTATACCACCACCACTTATGAAAATAATTAGATTTTCCCAAGATTCAGGTAAAGAAAAAATCATCAAAATACATTTATCTTCCTTTTCTATATAAACATCTATAGACACAAGCTAACTTACAATCATATTAAAATCATGTAAATGTTTTGCAATAGAATCACCATCCTTCATTTTAAAAGAATACAAACATCTTTTGAGATACAACTTATTAGTTAGAATTTTAGTTTTGTAAATATCACCTATCCTCTTCCACAAATTGTATGTGGTAGATTATTCTGAAACATTCAAGAGGACAAAATATGCATGACACAACCGAATGGTTCCTCCTGCCTTCTTGTTCATTTTCTTCCAATCTTCATTAGATGTTTATTCTGATTTATTTTCACTAGAAATGCCAACCACTAATCTCTCTCTTCAAAAAGATCCTCCATCTTCAACTTCCACATATTGTAGCCAGTTCCATTGAACTTCTCAATATCTAGATGAGAGGTAGAAGCCATGGTTTACAATATTCTTCACAAATCTGTAAAAACAACAATGCACAAGCTCCCACTACAACCAAAAAACCTTCAACACTCAAAAGAAAGGTATCCCTCTCTTAACATAACCGTTATCTCTAATACCAAATGTTGGAAATCAAGGTATAACTTGTAGCAATATGAACTTATTAAAGTGGTTGTAAATGTAAAATTATATATTCAAGATTACCATATAAATATTATGTGATTGACAATTGCAACAATAAAAGAAAAATCTGCAATACCACAAGTCATCAAACACAAGTGACATAAGATATACATGGAGAAACTCTTGTAGGGAAAAAATCCACACTCAAAGAGATCCAATGTTTGTATTAATCTTCAAGGAATTTCATCAATACAATAATTCTCTTTGTAATCTGACAACACTTCATCACTGTGACAACCTACAAACAAACTCTTACAAACCACCATCTCAAGGCTCTAATATATAGAAGTTTGTGGGAGAGAATACCACAAATGGTATCCCAAAACAAAAAGAAAAACCACTTGGAAAAACCTATGCAACCCTTAGTGGAAAACCCATAAACATGGCATAAAATATTGAAAATCACATGGACTTCACATGGGCGCATAACTCACAACCAATTAGAATTGTTCAAAACTGAGTGCTCCATATCTCTCCAATGGCTTTGACATCTTCATGCAAGAAAATGCACCAACATGAAAACTTGAGCAGCCAACCATGCAAGAGCAAGCAAAACATGCAAATAACATGCAAGAACATGCACACCAAAGTGGTCCCCACTCACAAAGTTAGATGCCCAAGAAGAATATCCTCCCAATATACTTTATAACTGCAACCTAATGGGTCCACCTCTTTGAATGCAATTACAATTTTTCATAAGAAATAAATAATACATATTTTATCTCTCATGTCCCCTAGAACACTTTCCAAAGAACACGAAGACACATAAACCAACTTAGGATAGCAATTATAATGTCAACCATCCTAACAACATGGGGAAAAATATTTTTTGAGAAAAAATCATACTTGAAAACATATCAATGCATTATTCAATAATCAATAGTTACGATACACTTTTAGAGTCTAATAATTTATATGAGTATCACTAGTAAGAGATCTAGGGTAATTTTGATAGCATAATAGTACCCACAAAACTCACTCTTAAAAATTACATCTTATGTACCCAATAAGTATGAGAAAAAATACATGAAACCATCAAATGGTAATTAGGAAACCATGAGCTAAAACCACCCCAAATATACTACCCAAATTTGTAGTTAAAATTTAGCTCCCAAATCCCAAGAGTCCATAAGTTGAAAATAACATAATCCTTCCACCTACCATAAGTTCATCATATTCCACTCACCAACTTGGGTGCTATATTTTGGCCACATTATCTCAATTCAAAGTTTCCTTATAATGTGTCATAACATGTTTCATAATTTGGCCAAAAAGTGTAACTCCCTCTTACAACTTTTATGTTTCATAGAAGTTTCTATATTTCCAATGTTGAGGCCCAACTTTTGGAGGCCATGAATTTTGATTTGGGAGGTTAATCAAGCTATTTTTAAAAAGTTATAGAGATCAAAGAGATAAATATTCTACATATATAAAATTGATACCAAAGAAATTGGAAATATTTTTGGGGCCTAAAATAATCTCTATAACCCATAAATTGAGTTTTAAAAAAATGTTTTATAGCTTAAATATTATATTTTTGTATTCTTAATATTAGGAGAAAGGTTGAGAAACCTTTTCAAACATTATCCCACTTGTTAAATACCTTAAAAGAGAAAAGAGAGTGCCAACACCATGAATAAGTTTCTAAGGGCCAAGAGGCCCATAAAATATGAAACATAGAAAAAGTGAAACCCTAGAGATTTCACTTTAGGGTTTAGGGAATTTTTCCTAAATATTTCATGTAGGATTTGAGGTAGCAGGGATTTGATGGATTTGGACAAGATCTAGAACTGAATTACAACCTGAAAGATGAATCAACCAACCCTTGACCAAATATAAGATGAATTTAAGGGTGAAATGCATTGCAATGACTAGGCTAATGATGCAAATGATTGTTTTGATACAAACACAACAAACACATAAAGTCATAGACCCATTCAAACAATAGAAATGGATAGAGCAGGATACTATGCACATGTGGTTCAAATTTGGGGCCAAAAATGGAAGACTAAGTTTCCTAGGGCACCAATATCCTTGTGGACCAATTTTAGATCTATTTTCATAGTCCTTTGGAGCCAAATCAAAGATTCCATTTTTCACTTGTCACACTATTGGATCACTGTTAGATAATTTTGTAACTGAGTTTCTATGAGTTGTCAAGATGAAGGGTTTCATTGCAACAATAAATAATTGACCTTCAAAACTTCTCCCAATCCTCTTCAAACATGAAACTTTCACATTCAAAGAGAGAGGAAGGGTTGTACCTATTGGATGTTGTGCTTGTGCTGTTTATATGTGGTTGTCATCGATGTCAACACTATTAGCATTAATTCATTAGAAACTCTATATGTCAAGGATATTGAGAAAATTGTAATGGAATGAGTTGTAGGTTGTCAGTGGTGAAGTGAAGTTTAGTCTATCGGTAAGTTCTGTACGTTGATGATCAGAGGTTGTGAAATAAAGGATTTGTTGCTAAGTGTATCTAGTTTATCCATGTTTAGTTTTAGGGATCCATGTGAAGATTTGATTGAGTTATGAAGATTTATATTCTGACAATTTTTCTATTGCTTTAGTTGGTGTTACTAATTGAAGATGATGCAATTTTAGTTAGTTCAGTTGTTGCAGATGATTCTTTGGTGATTCATGATGTTTGTGGATGTTTCTAGATCATACTTTATCTTTGTTGCACGTTTGCCTTGATTTTTGTGCTCATGGTTGGTGATTTTCTCTTGCGCATTCATGTTTTTCCTTTTCTTGGCCAACATGGTGTTTGTAGCATGTTGTGGATCTTCGAGGAGTAATTAATTGAAGTGTTTTCATGTTGGAGATGTTGATTGGGGTCTTCACTAAGTTTTAGACAACCTTGGTTGATTTGAATTAATAATCTTTAGTGTTTTTGGTTGACAGTTTATATTCATTTTATTATTTTGTTGAAGCCAACATGTAGGGAAGAAATGTCTTTGTTGCGGATATATATAAGTGATTGTTTATTCAAATTGGAGCAAGTGGATGCTGAGTATGTGTGTATGCGTGAATAAAGTCCTAATCATTCAAAGGTAGAGCAGAGTGTGAAGAAGAGTAAAGAAATGTTCATGTGCTTAACTGGAACTATGATTAGGCATTAGCAGATGCTATTTTATCAATTCAAATCCTTGTGGATGTAATCCGATTCTTTCTGTAAGACAGTGTGTCTTCCTTTGGGCAGTTATCCTTGTTGTAATTGAGCAGTGAGCTCTAGGCAGTGTGCTTGAATGCATGTGAATTCCCCATATTTCATTTCTTTGTACTTTTAATAGGGTATAATCTTATGGATTGACCTCTACCGTGGTTTTTCCCCTAACAGGGTTTCCACGTAAAAAATCTTGGTGTTATGTGTGCTTCTGATGCGTTAATGATTTATGCTTTCATGGTTAATATTTAGATATGAGAATAAGGTTAATAATTTGAATAATTTTTTAATATTCAGGACAACTGATTCACCCCCCCTCTCAGTTGTCTTCCCTTGTGTTGCCAACAATTGGTATCAGAGCAGGTTCCTTGGAAGAAGTTTAACATCTTGAGGTGATCTGGGATGGTGACATACAAGAAGGATAGTCCTAGATTTGATGGAACAAACTACTCTTGTGGAAGACTCAAATGGAGTGTCATCTAAGATGCATTGGTGAACCCTTCTAGAACATTACAAGTAATAGGTATGTTATTCCTTCGAATGGTCCTACTACTATTGCTGAGATTAGAGATGCTGAGTATAATATCAAGGCTAATGAAGCATTGTTGAGTGATTTGAGTGATTCTGAGATGACAAATGTTATGGATTTGAAGAATGCTTATGAGATCTAGAAAAACTTGGAAACCTTGTATGAAGGTGATGCTAATGTGAAGATTGCTAAGTTGCAGAGTTTGAAAGAAAAATATGAAAAGTTGAGAATGGGTGATGATGAGAACATTAATACTTTCATGCAAAGAGTGAATGAACTTGTGTGTGGAATCAAATGTGCTGGTGGACAAACAGACGAATAAGAGATTATTGCTAAAGTGCTTAGATCCTTGCCTAATTCATACAAAGTCAAAGCTAGTGCTATTGAAGAGATCCAGACTATAACTAATGTAACCATGGATATGTTGGTTGGTAAGCTTACTACTTTTGAGTTGAGTGAATTTGGTAATGCCCTTCCTAAGGTTGAATTTTCATTTAAGGCTATTGCTTTCGGAAGAGATAGAAATAGATATGATTTGGGTGAGAGTTCATCTAGAAAGACATTCAAGTATGAGGATGAAATCAGACAGATAAAAGAAGAAGAAAGAGAGTTGGAAGAGCTAGAAGCACTTATTGTCAAAAGAGTACCGAGAGGAAAATGTAAGTATGAAGGAAAATTGCCTCTTAAATTTTTTTCTTGCAATAAGATAGGTCATTTTGCATCAAGGTTTCCAGAAAGAGCTCCTAAACCAAGACAACAAGCCTAGATTTCAAATGAAGTGTTACTATGTTGTTGATGAAGGTGTGACAGATGATGAATTTGATAAAGGAAATAGAAGTGATGATGAATGGGTATTTATTGCCATCAAGAAAAATAATCCTGTAGCTACTAAATTTGCAAGTTGTACAAATGTGGAGAAAGCCCTAGCTGCTCGAGTTGAAGAGAAAGATGAATGGGTGATTGACAGTGGATGTTCACATCATATGACAGGAGATAAAAGTAAGTTTGTGAGCTTGGAAAAGTATGATGGTGGTGTTGTGAGATTTGGTGATAATATAGTTGGTGTGATCCATGGTAGAGGATGCATTTATCTTGATGGTAAGCATAATAATGATGATGTCTTGTATGTGGAAGGCTTGAATCATAATATTTTAAGTGTTGGTCAGATGGTTGATAAGGGATACAATATTTAGTTCGAGGATGGAAAGTGAAAAATTTTGAGTTCCGGAAATGTAATTGCATTAGGTACAAAAACAAAAGGTAATATCTTTCACTTCAAAGCTGCTAGTAAAAGTTGTTTGATTGCTCAAGTTGATGAAAGTTGGTTATGGCATAGGAGAATGTGTCATGTTAACTTTGATAATATTGTCAAGATAAGTTCTACTAAGGCTATGAGAGATCTACCTAAGCTGGTGAAACCTACTAATGCCATATGCAAGGAATGTCAGTTGGGGAAGCAAACTAGAACCTCATTTAGAAGCAAACAACATAATTTAAATGAATTGTTGGAGCTTGTGCATACTGATTTGTGTGGTCCTTCTAGAGCTAGAAGTTTACAAGGTTATAGGTATTTCATGTTGCTTATTGATGATTATTCAATACTAATGTGGGATACTTTCTTAAGGGAGAAATCTAAAGCTTTGGAGAAGTTCAAGACTTTTAAGGCTATGGTTGAGACAAAGACTAGTCTAAAGATTAAATGTCTGAGATCAAACAGAGGTGGTGAATTTACTTTTAGTGAATTTAATTCTTTTTGTGAAGAACATGGAATAAAGAGACAATTATCTGCACCACGAATCCCTCAACAAAATGGAGTTGTGGAAAGGAAGAACATGACAATTCAAGATGCTGCTAGAACTATGATGCTGGAAGGAAACATCCCTCATATCTACTAGAGAGAAGTTGTGAGTACACACTCAATCGGGTACAAATCAAAGGTGAAACTGGTAAGACCCCTTTTGAGCTATGGACTGGTCAAAAGCCTATTGTTAAATATTTCAAGATATTTGGAAGCAAATGTTATATCAAGAGAGATGAAGATATAGGAAATTTTGATGCTAGGAGTGATAAAGGTATCTTTTTGGGTTATTCTACTAAAAGCAAGGCCTACCTATGTTACAATAAAAGATTGAGGAAAATGGTTGAAAGTGCAAATTTCAAAGTTGATGAAGACTTCAGTACACCATCCAGAACCTGTGGATATGACTCTGATGATTAGGATGATAGTACAAACAAAGGAAAGCAAGTTCAAACTACAAATCAAGTGCAAATCATTCTAGTGAATCAGGAAAATCAAGAGGAAGAAGAAACTAGTGAAATTGCAGAAGAGAGAAAACAAGAGCCTAAAGTTGAAGAACATCCTAAGAAGACTTCAAGGTATGTAAGATTGAATCATTCAGAAGATTAGATTATAGGTGATAAGAATAAAGGTGTCTAAACTAGAAGAAATATTGCAGAAGAATACTGCCTGATTTCAAAGATTGAGCCTACTAGTGTGAATGAAGCATGTAAAGATGAACATTGGGTTGAAGCAATGAAAGAGGAGCTAAAGCAAATTGAAAAGAATGATACATGGATTCTTGTTCCTAGACCTATGGATAAGAATTTCATTGGAACTAAATGGGTCTTTAGAAACAAACTGAATGAGCAAGGTGAAGTGGTTAGAAACAAAAAAAGACTGGTATGCAAAGGATATTCTTAGATGAAAGGAATTGATTTTGAAGAGAATTTTGCCGTTGTTGCTAGAGTTGAAGTTGTAAGATTATTTCTTGCCTATGTTGTTTACAAGAACTACAAGGTTTATCAGATGGATGTCAAGTCAACTTTTCTAAATGGCGAATTGGAAGAAGAGGTATATGTTGAACAACCTGATGGATTTCAATTAACTGATAAGGGAGATATGGTGTGTCGGTTGAAGAAAGCATTGTATGGAATCAAGCAAGCCCCTAGAGCATGGTATGCCAGTTTGGACAAGTATTTTTTGAAGCTTGGATTTAACAAAGGTAATGCTAATAGTAATCTGTATTTTAAGAATGATGATAAAGATTTGAATGTTGAGGTATTTGTTGATGATATCATTTTTTGAGGAGATGATGGTTTGTGCATAAAGTTTGGTAATGAGATGCATAATGAATTTGAGATGTCAATGATTGGTGAGATGAAATTATTTTTGGGATTGCAAATTACTCATTTAGTTAAAGGGATTTTTATATCTCAGTCCAAGTATGTGAAGGAATTGTTGAAGAAGTTTGGTATGGAAGATTCAAAGCCAGTGGGTACACCCATGGTGACCGGATGCAAGTTAACAATAGAAGATGATTCTCTGAAAGCAAATCAGACTAGATGATGATTGGTGGATTGCTGTATTTAACTCAAACTAGGCCTGATATCGTGAATGTTGTATGTATTGTTGCAAGATTTCAAGCTGATTCGAAGGAATCTCATGTGACTGCTGTGAAGAGAAATTTTAGATATTTGAAGGGAACAATTGACTTTGGCCTGTGGTATCCTAAAGATGATGATCTTACTTTGAGTGCCTTTACTGATGCTGATTGGGCAAGAGATGTAAATGACAAGAAAAGTACTAGTGGTGGAGCATTTTTCTTAGAAAAGAAGTTGATTTCATGGTTAAGTAAGAAGCGGAATGCCATTTCCTTATCTACTGCGGAGGCTGAATATATTGCTATTACTAACAATTGTACTCAAGTCCTATGGATGAAGTAGATGTTGAAGGATATCAAAATTGTGTATAATGAGCCTATTGCTATATTATGTGATAATTCAAGTGCTGTTAACATTTCTAAGAATCCGGTGCTGCATTCAAAGACAAAGCATATATCTATTAAGTTTCACTTTTTGAGAAAAAAGGTGAGTGAAAAGGAAGTCAGACTAGAGTATATGCCAACTAAGGAGCAGATTGCAAACATCTTTACCGAGACATTTCCTAAGGATAATTTTGAGTATCTCAGAGGGAAGTTAGTGGTGATTACCCCTCCTAATCAAAACTAAGGATGCATTATCTTGCATCAGTCTGCGCATTTCATAGTTATATCTTAATCCAGATTGATTTTGTGGTGGCTACTACTCAGGGGGAGTAGTCATATGTTCAGATGCTCATATATGTGGTTAAGAGTTTGTGTGGAGCTTAGAGATCTTTTTCATTGATGTCAAAGGGGGAGAAGATCATGTGAAATTTTTTTTGGGGAGAAGAGCCTTGTGGGAAAGAAGGTCATGAGAAAGAGTTGAGGAGAAAATGAGTCAAAACCTAAGAGGGAATAAGTGTCAAGACTTAGTTGCATTGATGGTTTTTTTCACATCATGTGTTGCCATCAATGCCAAAGGGGGAGATTGTTGGATGTTGTGGTTGTTTTTGTATTATGTGGTTGTCATTGATGTCAACACTATTAACATTAATTCATTAGAAGCTCTATATGTTGAGGATATTGAGAAAATTGTAATGGAATGAGTTGCAGGTTGTCAGTGGTGAAGTGAAGTTCAGTCTATCAAAAATTTATGTACGTTGATGATCAGAGGTTTTGGACTAAAGGGTTTGTTGCTAAGTGTATCTAGTTTATCCACATCGAGTTTTAGCAATCCATGTAAAGATTTGATCGAGTTATGAAGATTTATATTCTGACAGTTTTTTTGTTGCTTCAGTTGGTGTTACTAATTGAAGATGATGTGATTTCAGTTAGTTTAGTTGCTACAGATTCTTCTATGGTGATTCATGATGTTTGTGGATGTTTCTAGATCGTGCTCTATCTTTTTTGCACACCCACCTTGATCGTTGTGCTCGTGGTTGGCAATTTTCTCTTGCGTGTTCATGTTTTTCTTGTTCTTGGCCGACATGGTGCTTGTAGCATGTTGTGGATCTTTGAGGAGTAATTAATTGAAGCATTTTTATGTTGGAGATGTTGATTTGGGTCTTCAATAAGTTGTGGTTGACCTTGGTTGATTAGCATTAATAATCTTTAGTGTTTTTGGCTGACAATTTATATTCATTTTATTATTTTGTTGAAGCTGACATGTAGGGATGAAATTGTTGGCCCCACAATTGCCATTGCACCAAAAGATTGACCTGTTAATGCCTAATAAAATTGGTAGAGTTAAAAAATCCATGAGATGTGGTTAGTCCATGTTCTGAATCCCAAGGGGAGTGCTAACCATTTGCCAAAAAACTCCCCCTCAATGTTACCCGAGGGGATTCAAACCCAACACCTTTGGCTTTGATACCAATTGTTGGCCCCATAGTTGCTATTGCACCAAAATATTGACCTGTTAATGCTTGATACAACTGGAAGAGTTAACAGATCCACGAGAGGTGGTTAGTCCATGTCGTGAATCCCGAGGGGAGCACTGACCATCTGCCAAAAAAAATGTCTTGTTGCAGATATATACAAGCGATTGTTTATTCAAATTGGATTATGTGAGTGGATTCCAAGTATGTGTGTATGTGAAAATAAAGTCCTAATAATTCAAAGGAAAAGCAGTGTGAAGAAGTGTGAAAAAATGTTCATGTGCTTAACCGGAACTATGATCAGGCATTAGCAAATTCTATTTTATCAATTCAAATCCCTATGGATGTAATCCGATTCTTTCTGTAAGATAGTGTGTCTTCCTTTAGGAGGTTAGCCTTGTTGTAATTGAGCAGTGAGCTCTAGGTAGTGTGCCTGAATGCATGTGCATTCCCCATATTTCATTTCTTTATACTTTTAACAGGGTATAATCTTGTGGACTGACCTCCATTGTGGTTTTTCCCCTAACAGGGTTTCCACGTAAAAAATCTTGGTGTTATGTGTGCTTCTGATGTGTTAATGATTTATGCTTTCATGTTTAATATTTATATTTGAGAATAAGGTTAATAAGTTGAATAAGTTTTTAATATCCGAGACAACTGATTCACCCCCCCTCTCAATTGTCTGCCCTTGTGTTTCCAACAATACCATTTAGGGGCTTTCCTTAGTCAAACCCCATGTTAGTGTTTCCACTTCCATAATGGCAATGCCAATGATAAATGGATCCATGAGAAAAGGGAATGATGAATCAACCAAGCTTTGCAACTTGCCACCCTTCAATGGCTTCCTTGAAGGACCAAAGTCATACAAATCTCCTGAAGGATTGAATATCACTTGCTTGATTTGCTTGAAGACCTAAAAGTTTTAGACCTCACAAAAAATATGAAACAGAAACACGAATGAACTCACATGCACTTTGACATGATGCTTGGATCTTGAATTGCTAAAATAAATCCTCTTATGGCTACTCTTGAATTACTTGATAAGGCTCTTGATAATACTTGATCATAATTTTTTCTAATAATTTCAAGATGTCCTTCAAATTTTGCAATGCCTAGGTATTTATATATAATTATTCTAATTTCCTGAATATTAAATCTTGACAATCAACTTTAGATATTTGAATTTTAAATAATAAAATGATGACACTAACATATTTGAATTTGGAACCAAAATAGGGGGACATAAGCACCCTAGGCACTAGTGTCCCATACCTATTTTTTAGAAATTAAGGAGTCAGGATCAAAGCATTAAATGAATGCATTTGTTTTGTGCTTGCAATTTATTGAAAATTGATAAAATGGGCTACAAAATGCATAATTTAGGAAATTAAGTGTTCAATTATGTCCATGCACTTAAGGGGGAGAAAAATCAGTGTGAAATTGTCAAGGGTGGCAATTTACGATGCTACATTTAGCACCCACTTTAGTGAGAGCATTAACTTGCTCTCAGATTCACACTAAAGTAGAGAATTTATGTCAAGATGGGTCCAATTGTCCAAATGTTGAAGAGATAGGATGAATAAGGATCAAGGGAGAATGCACAAGCCCCCAAGATCCAAGATCCCATGACAAACCAACATAAGCATAAAGGAACACATGTATGGAATGTAGCAAGACAACATACACAAACATACATGACAAAAACATGAAGCATACATGATGAAAACACATGAGATAAAATAACACATAAATGAAAATAAAATAAAAACAAACACGATGCAAACATAGTGAAAACATGAAGAAGACACATAAAACAAACATAGAACAACACAAGGATAGTACTAAGAAATTCGAGTCAATAAGGAAAAGAGACCCCAGTCTTAAATATTTCTCAAATACTAAACATCATCCATCAAATGAATTTTAATCAAAGGAATGCTCCCATGAGGACTAGCAAG